>CAUHTR010007458.1:0-120026 GCA_959609185.1 Schmidtea polychroa | reverse complement strand
TAAAAATTTTAAACAATTATTATAAACAATTATAATTTTCAATAATCAATTATATTTAAACTTTTAATTTTTTTAATTATTTAACATAACTATTATTCAATATACATCAACATACAAAAATTTAATTAAAAACATTCAACACGCACGTATTTACTGCATTCTGCACATTGATTTTAGGATTAAAAGTTCTTATCAATAATGCTTCACATATCACACGCTCAAAACAATTCACATGTGAAACTGAGAAGGGTTCATCCATAGCATTTCTTGAATTGTTAATTAAACGTAAATATGAACAATATGAGACTTAAATTTACAAAAAACCAACAGATACCGGCCTCTGTACTACTCCAGAGTTTTTGTGAATTTAAATATAAAAGATACATGGTGAAAGGATTGGGGTTTATCGATCGTGGTGCTTATCTTCCACTTTTAAAAATTTAGTAAAAAGTCTTGATAAATTAGTTGAATTACTGGTGAAGAATAGCTACTCAAAACGGTTTTTATTGTTAACGTTGAAAGAGACTGTTGATAAATGTATGAATAATGCTAATGATCGTAGTATGAATGAATGTAAATTGACTGATATGTCGAATGATGTAGTGAATATGAGTATTGATACTAACAAACAAGATGAGCCAAAATATACGATGGTATTGCCGTATTCTGAAGGATATAAAGATTTCAAAAGAAAGATTGATAAACAGCTGGGTACATTGAATTGTAGAATTGTTTCAAAATCGTGCAAAGTACGTAGTATGTTTGTTAGTAAATCTCAAACGCCGGTTGGATTGTGTTCGGATCTCGTTTATCAATTCACATGTAATGGGTGTAATGCCACATCTCCGTACTCGAGTTCAAGAACACTGTCGACCGAAAGGAGTGTCCAATATTAAGGATCACAATAAAGTCTGTATGAGAGAATTAGTAATGTCTGATTTTAAAATCTTATTAAGTTAATTATTGATTGGCAAACGAAAAACAAATTTTAATCTAATAATTCATTATTTTAAAATAACTTTTCAATAAAAACCTCATTTGAGTGCTTTTTAACGCAATATTTTTTTTGATAATTAGCTAGGTAGTGATTTTTATTATAAGTATTTTTTGGTGATAGAAAATTTCTGAATGCCTAAAAGAGTTCGACTTCAAATTTAATAAATTCAATTGGGATCCGGATAAAAGGCCGACAGAAACAAAAAGCCGAAATGAACAAAAGCAAACAAAAAGAACTTGCTTTATTTTAATAACAATTAAATAAATTTTTATATGGATTAAATTAATATTTAATTCATATATTATAATTTAAAAGTTTTTATTGTAAAGAATTAAACGATTGTAAACATTAGACGATTTACACATTCCAGATGATTATGTGAATGGCCGATTAAGGAACATAAATCGAAGTGAGAGTCCCACCACTTTTTCAGCCTCAGCTTTGGTCTGTATATGAAGATGAAATAAACGGCATACCAAGAACTCAAAACAAAGTAGAGGGTTGGCACAGGAGATGGCAAATATTGGTTGGAAAAAATCATCCTGGAATATTCTACATAATTATGCAGTTAAGACAAGATCAAGACCACACTGCAGCTGAAATGGAATCCATGATTCTGTGGAAACCACGCCCTTAAAGCAAAAAACAATATGTAAAGAAGGACCAAACATTGGCAACGATTGAAAATGACCCACATAATAGAACAACGTTAGAATTTTTACGGAGAATAGCGTAAAATTTAAGTTTTTAGATTTTTATTTTAGAAATATTTTTCTGCATCTTTTTCTTTAAATATATGATGTTATTTTAATTGTTTATTTATCCTATATACCTATACCATAAAATATGTCTATCCAATAAATAACGAAATCAAACATCAATTTTATAAGTAATTCAAAATATACATGAGTATAAAATAATTGTTAAAAGTTCATTGTTAAGTATTAGGTGACAGAAGGCAACTTTGAAGAAATATGAAAATACTGTCGACCTTTATCGCCATCGTCCATTTAGTTTGTCGGCCATTTGTCTGTCGGCTTTTTGTCGTAGACCCAATTCAATTATAACTTACGTTTTTCGATGCTTATTTTTTTTAATCTATTCCGGTGTCCATATAATCCCTAATTTGACAATATAAAGTCTTATTGACAATAGTAAAATATATTAATGACAGAATAAATACAAATTTTGACAAAAAAATATAACAACCTATTTAATCAACTATAACTTCTCCATTAATATATCTTTGTATACAAGTCCACATATTTCTTAAATATCCAGCACAATCGTATGCAATCACCAGAGGTACTTCCATTAGCAATAGCAATCCATTAACTCTGTTTCATTCTGTGGATTGGCCCTTTTTGTAATCTCCTTCAACTTGCTAAACATATTCTCAATAGGGTTGGGAAAAGGCGAGTACGGTGGTAGATAACTTAGCTCTGTAAACCCATCAATGATAATGGTGACAACTTCTGAACTTCACATTATCCATAATATATAATGCTCGAAAATTTCCTTATCAATTTAAATCTGCATAAGCTCATTAATATATTAAATAATAAATCCTTATTAATTGCGCGATTATGATACTTATAGTCAGGCCCGACGGCAGCAATTCCGGGACCCTAGGCAGAGCATTTCATGAGCCCCTAAACAATTGTTAATCATACAACGCATAAAATAGTAGATGACGTGTTATTTGACGATTGGCCCGTGGGTGTGTTCTATAGTGCACAAATGATACACGCATGGTTTCAGTTTCAAGAATCATGGTTAGTAAATATAATAGTTTTTAATTCCAGCATTAAAAAAACTCAAAACTTTATTTAGTTTATTTTTGAATATTGATACCGATGTTGATCTAACTACTTGTTGATGTTCGTTCAATTCAGATGCTTGAACTTTAAACTGATTGTAGTTAAGTCAACTTAAGTGATTGTAATATTATATTTAAATACATAACAAATCGAACCTGGCCCCTGTGCATTTGCACCCCATGCCCCCTACACTCTCGACGGGCCTGCTTATAGTGCCTATTTATTTTGTCTCTTCACACCTAGACAATTCGAAAATGTTGTTCAGTAAGTCATAGTGGATCTTCATCTGAGGATAGACATCTAATGACCATTGTTACACCGAAAACACGTAAATATATTCAGGTTTTATTTTCATTTGAGTGATCTTCAAGGTCATTTTTGCAAAGTATGTTGTTGGTATTGTGATAGTCTCAATTGTAATTTGTATGTGAAATATAATGAAAAAGTTCTAATTTGGTAGGATCTTCATTTATTTCTGTAATAAGTCATACATTTGCGTTGGATAAGTAACATACCTTTGAAATTAATTTGTTCATGCGCTGCAGTTTGGAATCACTCATAATTTTTTAAATAAAATCATTTATTTCATCTGTGTAATATAACGTGTAGCATTGCGTGGTATTCACGCTTGAGTGTACTCGAGTACACCCATTGAAATGTTAATGAAGTTTAAAATAACTGAAAAATATTTATGATAATTACTATATGATTAATTCTCGTGTTTACAGGCTACAATATTGCATGTTTGTAATACAAATAAAATAATTTGCTTCGTTCGGGCTGAATTGATATTTCTGTTCAACTTTAATGAGGAAAATAGCTTTGAAAGTTATAAAGTGGGAATTGCGATTCCAGGAAAGTAATTGAAATTCGTTATCGTAATTTTGAAAATAAATTATCAAGATATCGCTGTATTTTGAATACAGACAATTCTGATTTCGGTGGTTTCAGTAGGCTGGATGAATCTGTTTGCCATTTTACCCAGCCGGGAATCTGGCAAAATCAGCAGCAGTATCTCTCGGTTTATCTCCCATCTAGAACCGGTCAAATGTGCGTTTTGAATGATTGATCAATGCTCACTAGATAATTATTATTGAATTATTGCCTATTTTTAAAATCATTGCTTATTATTGATTAGGAATATTTTTAGAATGTTTTAATTCAATGAAATTTTTTCTTTGAGTCAATATTTTGAAAGTGGTCAATTTCTATTTGATTGACGGATTTGGTGAATTTTATAAATTATGGCGACGTCACACTAAAATTTCAAGTGGTTAAGGCTTAAAACAATAAAAGAACGCAAAATAAAAATATAAAAATAAAACAAAAGTCAAAAACATGCGTAAAAAAAAAACAATATTATCAATATATTTAAACAAATTATTGAGGAAATCAACATTGTAGTTAATTCCTTATGTCACATATTAAATACATACACGTAACACCGACTGGTTCGCTATTTTTCCACTCATTCGCATACTTAATAACAGTTGTCTCCTGACCATCATCATGCGTAGACGCAAAACTTTTTTGTTTCGTTTCTTCAAGAACTAAATGAGTAAGAGCAAGGGACATTTTTACGAAGTCAAATGCAAAATACCTCGAGTGTGCAAAAGAAATTTTATTTATTGCAGATGCCAAAATTTTGGACAAAGCACAAAAGGTTAGGTTTAAAAATATACTGTTATTGTTCCAACATTTTGCAAAAGTTAGTTAATTACGCGGTCGTTCATATCCTCTAATAACTTACATTGAGTATATTTTTCGGTTTATATCATGGTGGGTTTATTAAAACCAACCATATCGTTAGTTTTATTTGATATACATATTCATGTGACATGAGACCAGATTTGTCGCATTAAATGAGGATTTACCTGTATTACACCAAATGGTTTATTGCTGTTTTCAAAAATATTACAGGAATCTATAATCAAGTAGACTAAGTGTCTAAGCATAAGAATTTATTTTCTGGCATGAAAGTGAGATCTTTTTGATTTTAATGAATTTTCTCATAGGAATTATTAGATCAATTTTTAATAAGAATAAAAATTTTTGGTCATTTGTTCTTGTGACTATTAGATTTTCACTAACGTATCTCTAAATTGTTATATGCACAAAGTTTTATGGTGCAGTTTCGTTTTGTATTAATTTAAGTGACAAAACTCATTCATTATGTATAGAGGTAAGATGAAGCGTTATCACTACCATGGTTAGCTTTTATTTCAGGATTTCTTCCTTTTGCTGCTTAATTTTCCGTGTGCCACAATTTACAAGCCTTGTGTAGTACAGTAAAATCTTTTTTTACACGATTTTGAAATAACACGGAAGAAGAAATTTTAAATTTTTTTACACGTTATTTTTGATTTAACATGAATTCCAAAAAATTTTTTTTAATTATTTACATGACTTTCTGCAAAATCGTGTAAAAAAAGACCGTGTAAAAAAGATTTTACTGTAGTGCTCATATTTATCAGATTATCTAAAACGTTAGCAGAATTTCTTCACTGCTATATTTAATACCTTTATTCTTAGCATTATCTTGTCTGTGTCTCAAGCGCATTACATTTAAAGTTATCATTTCAAACATTACCCCTGATATAAAGTGAGAGACATATGTTAAAAATACATATTCCTTTTAGCTATGTCATTTACTTAATTCTTTTACAGAAACCACTGTTGCTTTCATTATTTCTTACAATTTTTCTAATACAAAAACTTCATTTTTGAATAAGTCAAAGTGTACATAATGGTTGTTTATTGCATTTCCGATAAAACATTCATAGAAATCAAAAGGTTCTAGCACTTTGCACTTTGGAATTTGCTCTTTTTGGATTACCTCATTATATTGAAATATTTTTTAGCAGAAGATTAATTTTTTTATTTAAACATTTTCGCATAATAAAAATGCTGTTAGTCGGTAAATTGTACGAATTAACTTTTTTACAAAATGAAAGAAAATTGGGTGGTTTCTTCATTTGTTCTTAAAAATTGTGATTACGGGTTCGTTGAAATTTGTAGCTGATCTTTAGAAAAGAACAAAAGTTTCATTTTACGATAATTTTTAACCAGATCATTAACATTCTACAGTTCTAAAGGAAAGTGTGATTGTAGATAGAGCTAAGGCCAGATTTGTTTTATATCCTAAGCTAACAAAAAATTGAAGTCCTATTTATCAATTTTTTATAATTATAGAAAAAATACACAAAAAATACATAGCAAAGTCTTTATTAAATTATTTAATTTTAAGATTTATAATGTAAAAATTAAACAAAATATTACATAAAATTGGCCATTTTGTCAGTCTTTGATTGCCAGATCTGAATTTCAAGTCGCTTTTTAGATAAGGTAGCATAAAAAAATCTTAAAATTTTGAAGTCCCATGTTTTATCCAGAAAAGATAGAGCATTTAACAGTTAATTGAAGTGACAGAAGCTGGTTAAAAATGTATTTTTGCACTCGTCTATGTCCAAATGCCATTTAGTAAATGTGAGGATAATATATATTGAAAATGGAGAGCAAACTTTTTCACACTGAGGATAAATCACTGTATGAATTTCTCTCGACTGTTTATATGATGCTTTCCGGTAAATAACTGAATAAAATATGTTAATACAAATTAAATTCACATTTTATATATAAGCATAACCAGGGCAATCAGCAAATAAATATATTGAAAATAATAATAAATAATAAAGTAATTCAGAAAACGAATGTAATTAGTAATTTTAGTTGAATAATTCGTCAAATGTTTTCATCCTTCGTTGACTATTCCAATAACTCCACAAGCTATTCTTCCTCCAGCATCTCCAACAGGTTGTGCCGAATAGTTATCTCGTCTTTCATGCAAAACGAATGCTCTGCCGATTGCACTGTATTTTCCAGTCAGTCTTGCAATGTCATCACATTGATGAATTGTAATTTTCCCTTTGTTGTTAGCTTGAAAATTTCCCAAATCACCAAAATGTCGATTTGGATCATGTGGTCCGCCATGCTTCCTAATTAATCCAACATAAATCATTATTAAAAAATAATTGTAGTAAAACTTGTTAAATGGGTTATAATGGGTTCCAGTATTCAAACAAAAGTTACCAAGATCTCCAAATTGATGGATATGAATTCCGTGAACCGTATTCGGAGTGAGACCTTTAATATATCCTGAAATCATTACCGATTTTTTCTTTTCAGTTAGATTTATAACTCCATAGATATTTTTGAATGCATTATGTCCATGAATGTAAGATATGGCTTTGTTTACTCGAATATCTGGAAATATAATTAATAAATAATAATAAACGAGAAATATTAATTACAAGGACTCTTTGCCGCACACACCAAAAAGGCTGTTCCAATTAATAAAATATTTATTTTTGTTTTCATGATATTGTACTAGTAGACCCAGTGGTTTTATTTATACTGTGGTGGTACGTTTCAGCACACTTCAATCTAACGGCGCAGTAATTGAAGCACTTTGAAATATGCAATAAACAATGCACACATACAAACAAAATTAAGTTATTTATAAAAACAATTTATATTTTAGCATAAAGTTGATGATATTTATGTGAATATGTTGATCTCGATTGTGAAGTTTTATTTTTTAGTTTTAACCTTCAAAAAAATAAATTCATCATTTACAATTTTTAAAAGGGTTGAAGATCATATGAACCAATTTATCAATGATTTAAAGCAATAAAAATGAATACTAATAAAAGACTGGAACAAAGCCATAATTTTTATCTTTTTAAACATTTTGAGAGAACTTTTTATTTATAGTATTTTATTTGTTAGAATTTTTCATTCTGAAGAAATCGCATATATTTATTATCGTAGTATACAATTTCGCGCTTTTAGTGGAACTTAACTCCCGTGTCATACAATGGTTAACACGTTGACGGACACTTGTGTCTATAGCCGTCATATATATATATATATATATATATATAGCCGTCATATATCAATTGTTTCTACTGTCCGTCAATGTGTTAAATGCAATTAATTATATAAAATAATTATTAGTTGTAACTCAATTCCGAAAGCTTTAGTTTCAATTTTTTGACATTTATATAATCGAATTTCTAAACCTCTTCCCTGGCTCGTTTTATTTACTTATTATTAGAAATATTTATTATACAGTGTACGGAAGATAATATGATAAAAAATAAACTGGAGAATTATTTCAAAATTCTAGGATAAGCCTGTAAATAATTTAACAATTAAAAGCTATATAATAATAATAATAATAATAATAATAATAATAATAATAATAATAATAATAATAATAATAATAATAATAATAATAATAATAATAATAATAATAATTTATCTATAATAATTATTTATTAATTAGTGAATTTAAAATTATTTGTTAACAACTCACGAAACAGGGTTGTTGAAATAAAATCTGAAATTTTTGGAAAGTGTAAATAATTAATATTCAATCGAACTTGATAATAATTAATCAAAACTATTAAATTGTGAACGCCATCGATCAATTATCATTTAAATCCCCAATAAAGCCGCGTCGTGTGCGCAAAACCACCGTGCAACCCGATTGGCCAGATTGCACAAAATCTCGACTACCCCACTAATTAAAATGTGTCGTTAACTCGTATAAACAAACTGAAGATGGATTTGACAAATCCTCTAATTTCACTGAATATGTAAATGCAATATGGTTTGCTTGGGAACTTTAACTTAGTGGGATAAAACGCCGGTAATTGGATGGATTTAGATGGAAGCTTAATTTAATAATTTATCGCTAAATTGAGCTGCTAATTATGATTTATTCTCATTGTTTGTCGAGTTTTTAATTTAACTATATTGATTTTTTTTAAAAAAAAGCACTTGATTATTCGTTTGCAAAAGCATTTTCACGAAAATATCAATAATTATTATAATGATAATGCGCGTAATTTATCGATTAAAAGTATAATAATATCAATAAATTGGAATTCAAGAATGAATCATTTGATTTTAATTAATTTTTCCATTTCATTCAAACAAGAATGTAAAATTGTAATTAAATTCATCATAACTAGCTTACTCATTAGGTGGCA
This sequence comes from Schmidtea polychroa, assembly GCA_959609185.1. Taxonomy (NCBI): domain Eukaryota; kingdom Metazoa; phylum Platyhelminthes; order Tricladida; family Dugesiidae; genus Schmidtea; species Schmidtea polychroa. The sequence goes on along the minus strand of CAUHTR010007458.1, from coordinate 111,153 downwards.
TTTAATAAATAGTTTGGAACATTCATATTAACCTGGTCAAAATTTGCATTCGCTCTTTTTCTCTACTATATCTGTTTATCTTTATTCAATTTTGATTAATTAATTTTCTGTTTATCAAATCTTTTTTCGTTAGTCAATTGATTCGTGGAGTGTTTGAAAATTTAATTAAAAAAATTTTAAGGTTTTAAAAATCGGTTGTTCAAAATACAAGAAAATGATTTTTTAATAGAAACTAGTTTTGAGCTTTCTGACACTGTCATCAGAAACTTCATTCCATCCGGAATCGAATTCTTAGACTGCATCAAATATTGCGTTTGCTACATGGTATCGATAACAGCCAGAAAGCTTGAAACTAGTTTAACATCAGAAATCGCATTGAAAACAACTTAAAAACCTTTTTTTTTAATTTTTTTTTTAAATAAATAAATCGAAGTTATTAAACCAAATTATAGAAATAAATAATTTAAAGATAAACTTTAAAGAATAATTATCGGTGCCGGCTTTAGACAATTTGGTGCTACATAAAAAGTACTATATACTTTTTGTGCTATATAAAAAGTGATATTAGTAGCACGAAACACAACAAATAATTTTCATAAAATATTAATTATTGCTACCGATCAAACCAATAAATAATTGCCATTATTATTAATATTCCGGTTTTCGAATCACTGATTTAGATAAATAATTAGGCCATTTCTATACATCAATCTCTCGTAAAACGCGCTCTCATAGAACATGATCTCGATAATACGCGGTTCGTAAAAAATGAATTACAGTACCGAAAAAATATTTTTTTTCGGAAAATATTGTGAAAAGTTCTAATCAGAAAATACTAACAATGCTATTTCTGCGTCACTGACAGATCCAATGTGAAGAATTCACTCGCTTTACTTAAATTTTTAACTTTTTTATATGGTTATACAAGTATTTATGGGATATATGCGATATAAAATACAGTATATAATGTCGCTAAAACAATAAAATGATAAATTCCCTCATCCAATTGGAAGAATTTGTAATTCGACACTCAAAGTTGAAGCCAAACGTATTCACATTAACTTTTATACATTAGTCATACCGTAAAAGAAAATTAATAACTTCCGAGCTGAACGCAGGCTACTATAACATCAATGCACTTGCATCGAAGAGATCATTAGGTCACTGTCGTTAATTGTCTTCAGATGCGCTGTTCAAACGCATTTTGAAATCATAACATAAATTTTATTGAATTGTAATATTTTATAATTATTTTTTACCGTGGCTGAGAGGCGAAATATGCTACAACCAAAATCTAAAAAGAAGCAAAGATTGGCATTATCGCTTGAAGAGAAAATAAAAATTTTAGATTTAATTAGAGCCGGCTCTTCTCTAACAAATGTTGCAAATAAATATGGGGAAAATGAATCTACAATTTGAACAATTAAAAATAAAGAAAAATACATTAGAAAGACTGTCTTACTTGGAGGACCTTTACGTGCAACTAAAATGACAAGCCTGTCTGCGAGATGACCCCTTGGTTAAAACCGAACATGCGTTAAATTTATGGCTTGAAAACATGATTCGAAAACGAGTGCCTTGCGACGGAATGTCTCTAAAAACAAAGGCCTCTAATCTATATGATAATTTTAAAAGTGAAAATGACAAACAGTATAAATTTAGCGACGGTTGGCTTGAGAAATTCAAGAAGCGTTTTAATTTAAAAAATATTCAAACCACAGGAGAATTAGCGTCAGCAGATATTGAAGCATCTAGAACCTTTCCAGAGGAATTTATGAAGATAATTGAAGATAAAGGATATCTGCTTGAACAAGTTTTCAATGCACATGGAACTGGGCTTTTCTGGAAAAGAATGCCAAGTCGAAACTTATATTTCTAAAAGTGAAAGTCGACACCAGGTTTCAAAGCAGCAAAGGACCGTGTGACTATATTAGTTTGAGGACTGCAGCTGGTCACTTAATAAAACCTGGCTTCCTTCATAAATCAGCAAACCCGCGTTGTATGAAAGTATGGCAGTCCAATAAAAAGGCTCGCGTAACTGCTGAATTATTTAAAGAATGGTTTCACAAGTGTTTTGTCCCAGAGATCCAGATTTACCTTGAAAAAAAAGCATGCCATTTCAAGTTTTGTTACACTCGACAATGCTGGTGGTCACCCAGAAGAGATTAAAACTGCAAATAAGAATGTTGAAATTGTATTTATTCCTCCAAATACTACTTCAATTCTTCAACCCTTAGATCAAGGTGTGATTCGATGTTCCAAAGCTGCTTACGTAAGGCTATCCTTCACAGGAATTAGTAATTTAATTGATAAAGATCCAAATGCAAACGTCACGAACTGCTGGAAGTCTTTCAATATTGCGGACTGTGTACATTTCGTTAAGGAGGCAATGGATCAAATTGAACCACACACAGTTACTGCTTGCTGGAAAAATTTATGGAGTGAATGCGCTATAGATTTTCAAGGATTTCCAACTTCTGAAAATGATATTGAAAATATTGTCGCAATTGCCTATCAGATTTGGGGTGATGGATTTGAAGATCTCCGCCAAAAATAAATTGAGGAAATACTTAGGGGGAATGAGGAGACACTTACGAATGAAGAGTTAGTTCCGAATTACGAAGATGACAACGAAGAAAATAGCATAGTTAATAATTGGGATTTGAATAAATGGTTCTAGGACTATTCGTCCCTGGACGATTCATCCACGGACGATTCATCCAGTGGACTGTTCATCTCGTGGACTATTCGTCCCCGGACGATTCATCCACGGACTGTTCATCTAATTTTATATTAAAAAAAAGAAATAAAAAAATTAATTAATTTACAAATTTACTAACATATTTAAATCAAAGGAACTAAAGATAACTAAATAGATTTTAATAATTGAACAAAGTGTTAACTGTGAGACAAATGTGTAATCGCCCTAAGATATATAGACACATTTGTTCCTCCGTATCCGTATACATATTATAAGGTTTGAAAAATTCGAAGGTTTTTAACCCTTACACACCATAAACCTTAGAGGGTCTGACTAAAAATTATCTCTAAATGACCTCTAAATTATCTTTTGAATGAACCATCGTTTAATAAAATCCATTGGCGGGCACTCTGAAAATTTAAAACCTTCGAATTTTTCAAACCTTATAATATGTATATCAAACAAAAGGTATACTCTGAGTTTATCGAACAGGATATTTTGTCCCCCTATGGGTATTGCTCACAAGGTTACTGGTCACACTCAACATTTCGTAAGTTATTTTCAAAGTTTAATTATTATTATTTTTTACTGGAGGTCCTGATAATGAACAAGTACCATATTTTTTTATTTGGAAGAAACCTTTTTTTCAATAGGAGATGCGATAAATAATTTACTAATTAACTAGTCAATACAAATATTTATAGAAATGACTTTACTTATACAGTACGTAACCAAAGATTTTTCCCTTATTATTAAAAATATAAAAAATACTGCTCCTGTTTTATTCACCCTTTATATGTAGCCAATGAGTACGTACAGTAAATAATTTTATTATGTACACTAGAACATGGTTAAATTAAAATTGCTACGTATAAACATAATTTTATTTTGTTAAATTCCTTTGTCTTTCATCTGTTTTAAAAACCGGAAATAACCAATTAAAATTTCGGCTTCGGATTACAATTCTTCGAATTGGATGGTGGAATTTATCATTTAATAGTTTTAGCAACATTTTATACTGTATTTTATATCGCATAAATACTCGTGTAACCATATGAAAAATTAAAATTTAAGTAGAGAGTGAATTTATTTTATCTTTCGATTTTTTTATTTATTATATATTTATTTATTATATGCTTCAAGTTAATATATTATTAATATTTTATAGTGCAAACGGTATTAAACAATGTTATAGGCATTCGCAAATGACTTAAAAGATTTTCAGGTTGATTTAAGATATACGCGGTATCTCCAAAAACGCGGTGGGTCAGGAACGTAACCCCCCTCCGTTATAGGAGAGATTGCTGTATATTTTTTAATAATTGAATAAATCCTGTTCACTGAGATATGGAATTTTACTGATATTGTGATTTTTTCAATTTAATCTTTATTTCTTTTTCTCATCATTGTTTTCTCGACACATAAATATTTAAATAATTTAACTGAAACATCTTTTTTAAAAAATTGATTTCATTTATATTTGAAATAAATCTCAAACTTTTCTCTTTTCTTTCATTTTTCATTAACCAAATTTCAAATTTTTGACGTTTTGTCTAGCTTACACAAGTTTTAAAAAATTTTAATAATAAAAATAATTTTAATAATAATAATAATAATTTATTGTGATTGCTTTTATTTAAATGCAATAATTACTAGCAATTTTCGAGTAATACTATAAAAAAATATGAATAATAAAATTCAATAGCAATCATAAAAAATAACAATTAATTTATGTTTTAATTATCATATTAATTAGTTATTTTATCCATAAAATTTATGCTTTACCAACACAAATTAAAAATTTTTTCTCTAAATTTTCACATGACATTTGATCAAACAAATCAACTGATACACAAATTCTCAGTACATCCTTTATCAACTATTATTTGAGATAAAATTTTTTATATATTTTCATTGACACGTTAATCGCTAATTGAGTCCGAGTTAAAACTATCTCCTATGTCAAACTTGGATTAATTATTAATTTGATTAATAAAGTAAAATACAAATATATTGCTACATATTCCAGTCCATTTTTTCATTTACCGTATTTCTTCGAAAAAAGACATATCTCGAAAATATGACTTAGCACGATTTTTCTAAAATCTTTTCATACAATGAAAGTGCTATAGGTAAGCATGAAAGATTTGGACCAATTATTTCACAAGATCTGGAATCGAAAAGTAACCAGGTGAGTAAGTTATCCACTTAATCATGATGACTCCTAGAAGATGAGGAAATGGCTATTCTAAAATAAAATAATAAAACAACCTCAAAATTAAAACCAAACACGAAGATTTTTCTGAAAAGAATTCATACAATGTTTTGTACAAACTTGCCGTTTACAAAATTTTCGATTAGAAATGGCTTACTTATTCATCTAAAATGTTTTTATGTCACCCCTACATAGCTAACTTAGGCCAGAAAGTTGCTTTTCCTAGACCTCATATCAGTCACATATGTATGACAATAATATTAAAAACTTTCAAAAAAATAACAAATTTATGCATATCATCAACTGGGTATTACTGGTATGGTGTCTAGTGAATTTGGTAGTGACAAACATATACAACTGACACGGCAATTATTATGTTAATATTAATTTAATTATTTAAAAATATTTAAAAAACGTTTCCTATAACGGATCTCATTGACACTTGAAACATGTCTTTACTTTTGGAATGGTACATTAAAATCATGGATAAAGAAGAGTCATAAATCATTTTGAAAAATGTTTGAAAGTTTAATAATAAATTGTATTTATTAATATTTCAGAGGGTAAATGAATTTCAATTGCAAATTTTATCATTGCCATCTATATTCTTGTCATTTTTTGTGAGTAGTGAGATTTTCAAGTTTTAACATTAAAATAGCTAATGCTTGCCGAACATTTCCTTATAGAATTTAAAAACTAAAATAGAAGATCCTACACAATTTCCAGAACCAAATGCATAAAATAAATTTCAAAAGAAAAGTGGCGGCTTGTATAATAGTATCAATTGTAATACAGAATTTTATTGTTGGCTTTGCTATGTTGACAATTAAGTTAAGAACAAATTGAAAGGTTTAATTTAAATTCACAAATACCAAACATATACAGTGACTCTCCTTTAAAAGCTTCAGGGCTACCTAAGGGACTATATCCTCAAAATGTGATTTGCTCATGTGGCTTAGATTCGATGGCAGAAATGTTTTTCACGTTAAAAGGACCATCCGACTGATGACTGAGACTTTTTGTTGGTTTTATAGCGTTCAGTCCTTATTTTTTACATCCTTCTAGGAGCTACTGTGCGAAATTTAATAAATAAATAGGCAATCAAAAGATTTGAACCTTTAAACCAATGTTTTCCAAACTATCGACATTTGTGTATCCCTTCTATAATTTTCGTAACACTGAGTACCCCTCGTTAAATAATGAAATATTCTATAATAACCATCAAAAAATATTCATATTTTCCTTATTTAGTACATAAACAAAATAATAATAAATGAAAAATAAAATTCATTTATAATAAAATATATATAAAATAAAAATCACTTGAAAAAGGCAGTGCCAGAAAATTCGTGAATATCAAAAACATCGATATATTTACTTATTCATTGCCAAGCCTTTTAATAAATACAATGTCAATGGAAAAGAATTCAGTGATGAAAATTGAAAGAAGTTTTTACAATAATAAATGATATTATAAATAATATTCACAATAATCAATGAGAAGGATGAAATTGTTTATGTTGAGACACAATTCGTCATAATTTGGTTTCCTGGTTGTTAATTTTACTCTAAGCCTGTTCATTTTTTTACTTAATGTCTACAAATGCTGAAAAAGCAACTTCACATAGATATGAAGTCGAAAAAGGTAAGATATTTTTCAGGACTTTGTCTCTATAAGCTGGATATGCATGCCGCATTTGCAACCAAAATGATGTTAAAGTACACTACTTATGTTTATTTTTCAAGAATCCATATGAAGATTATTCCAACAATTGGTCTTCTCTTGTATACGATAAATCTTCTTGAATGGATATTGTATTTACGTCGAACGGATATCTTACCCATTCAATATTTTTGTTTAAATCAGCTTTATAGTCCTAAATCCTGTGTTATACAATTTAAAGTATAAGTATCAATTTTACCAGCCGAACTTGTTATAAACTAATGAAAAGATGGAAACGAGTCCACCTCTCCATTACCTACTCTATTTTACCACAAATTTAATTTTCCCATGGAATCGTTCACTTTATCTTGAACATGAAACCATGACATTTCTTTGCCTTGCAACAATAAGCTGAGACAATTAAAAACAGAGAATATATTTGCCAATTATGCCAATTTACAGACCTATTTCCAGTCATGTAAACAGTTTTTCAGCTCAAATCTATCATTATGAAAAACTTGAAATTCATCTCTAAGTTCAAAAAGTCGGTTTAGAATTTTCACTCGACATAGCCAAAGAACATCAGAATGAAAAGAAACTGGGTATGACTACTTCCCATTTTTCCACACATTTTCGAAAAATGTCACGCATTCAAATGACGTTCATTTATGCAGTCAATGATTTTCACGCTTTCATCCAGAACATTTTCTAGACTAGTAGGCATCTTACATATTGCCAAAGCCCCTGTGTATGTAATAATGTGTGGATATGGCATTCGTAGCAATATTTTGAATTCTTACGAGTCCTTTATTAATTTTTACCATACTATTTGTTCCATCCGTGCTGTGCGTTTCCGACAAAACCTTTCCTGCACATCCAGGGGTACGCGTATCACACTTTGGGAAACATTGCTCTACATCATAAAAGTCAACTACAAACCAACATTATAAAGCTTTACATTCCAGTTTCTTGGTTTAATGTACTGATTAATTGAGATACCGCGTCAATATTCTCTGGTGTTCTTGTGGGTCGTGCCCGGCAGGGTGATATTTGTTTCAATGCTAATTGATAAACTCTTAAATTGGCAATCCATATTAAAATGGTGTTGCTTATAGGGACGGGGTCACGTCTATGAAACTTAAAATGCACTCAGAGTTCTCTTTTACTGACCTGTTTATAATGAATGTTTCTACAATGAAAACGCGATGATGGGCAGTCCAACCCATATGGGTAAGCTAAAATGATATAAAATGACATCATATGTACATTTCTGAAATAAAAATACTTCTTTATTTATTTATTTTAATTTTGTTTTATTTAAATTTCTAATGTGTCAAATCTTTTTACCCCACGCTGTATATTATAATTTTTCGTAATAATTTAAACTAAATTTTTTTATTTAATTAATACAATTTATATTTTCCATTCTAAAAATTTAATAAATTTTAATAAATAAAAAAGAAATATAATAAAATTTTTCATATATTTATAAAGTGAAAATAATTTATTTTTAATATTTCATTTAATTGTTTAATGAATTGAAATGCTTGTGAACAGAAATTTTACGTCATTTACATTTAAACTGGTTTTTGGAACCGGCTCATGAATAATTGACAGATCCTTGACAATATGTTGTTGGCCACAAAATCAAAATTTCAATAAAAATTATTGTTTTAATTTGATAAAACTCGAGTGATTTAATAGATTTAAATGGATACATTTTTAATAATTATTGATAAATATTTATCTTCGACAACAAAAAAAGTTGTGAAGGTTACGAATGAAGATTTGAAATTCTTTTACGTTACAACTCGTCAATCTCTTCGAAACTCGGTTTCTTTATTTTTGGTAGGTTTAACGTTCATCAGATTCGAGTTGCTGAATTTCTTTTACATTTAGAAATTTCTCAACAAGGAAAACTAGAAATAAATAAATAATTATAAACATATATAAAATATTTCAAAATAATTCAAAAAATAATTTTTTCCCCATTTAAACAACACGCCTGATTTCTATTAAACTGAATATTAATTAAAAAATTACAAATAATAATTAAAAAATAAATAAATCGAATTAATTAAAATAGATAAATATTAATGAATTTTCAGTAAAAAAAATCTAAACCAAAAACATGACATGTTTTAATAAAACCTATTAATAAATTTTTAATAAAAATATTCACATCAAAGTAAAAAAAAATAACTGTGTAAATTGACACAAAAAAAATATTAAAAATTATAAATTAAAAAATTATTGACATGGAATTGTGCGCTCAATAAAATCTCCATGAAAGTCAATGATTTAAATATTGAATTAAAGTGATTTTATTAAATAATCGAAAAACAATTCAAATAAATCACAAGAAATCAATAAATGTAGTAATTAAATAGAAAATAATTCTCCCAGTTTTCAATACACCAAGAAATACTTATTAATTTCTAGTGGTGTTTTAATCATTTGAGGAATGCGGTTCAACAAAACAAACATCCAGCTTTTGACAAAATGATGGTTTAATTGATACAAAACAAACAGCCCGATCTACACTCGGTAGACATGTATTGTAGAGACAGCTCAATGTCGGGATTAGTAGCCAGTGACAAATGGGCAGAGAATGAGATTGGGGAAAATTGAAATATCAAGAAGGGAAATAGGCTCAAGAACAAGTATTGATGAGCTGCGGTGTCAAAAGAAATCAATGATTCTCCCAGTGAAGCGTGTAAGCCCCAAGTGGTAGGATGCTATTAGAATTGTAGCGGTTAATGCAATCTGATGTGCGATAACGGTGCTGAGATAATGAATTCAACCCATGTCCATCTAATCCCAGAAGCTGGTGATCAGGGAAGAGTTTAATTAAAAATCTGGTAGAATTAATTATGAGTTTGCCTGGGCCATTCAAATTTTCTTTTAAAGGCTTTCCAAAGATATTAACAGGAGCTCATTCAAACAAATTTTCTAAACATAAAAATTTCAATATTTATTTAACCCATTTTTAAATTAAATCACATTGAACATTTTCAGTTATAAATCAGTAATTGATCTTGTAAATCGATTTATTAATTAATAAATTAAATATTGACTCATCGATTGATATAATTAATTTGTTTATTTTTAAAAAAAATAACTTTTGCCAAAATTCACTCAATAATTTATTAATCAATTAACAATTGTTAAAATCGATTAATTAATTAAATTACCTTTAATTCAAACTTATTTATTAGTTTTAAATAATAAAACAAATATTACGAATCGGTGAGTATATTTTCCCCTAGAATTTCATTTTCAATTGAAATCTTTCGAGTGCTATATTTTCTTTAAATCTGTTTTTTATGCTTTTCTTAGTATATAAAAATTTAAACAAATATTTATAAAAATTTAAATTATTTTTCAAATATTGTTTTTTTATTGACACTTAAAATATTTCAAAATTTACTATTAATAAAAATTTACGGCACTGGCTATAATAACTTTTTATTATTTAATTTTTAAAATATATCAATTATTATAGTTAAATTGATCAAATATATTGATATATAGGAAATGATGATTTTCTACCTCTATAAGTTGAAAATCCCTATACTATATGTTCCATGGAGCACTGGGGCTCCTCGATTACCTGGAAGTCGACAGTTGCCAAGATTGTCCGCGCTGATAAATACTATTCGAAAATCTGAAAAAAACAATCGAATAAAACAGCTGGACAATCATTAAAATTTAATCGAATTTGAATCGAAACTATTTGCAAATCATTCACATAACATTAGTCTTATATACTTTTGGAATTATAATTTGTTTAAATTTGTGTAAACATTGTGGAGGATATTTAAATTACAAAATAAAAATAATCATTAAAGGCGTAAAATGATTGGGGGAAATGATTATGAATAAATGACGTATTCTTCTGGAACTCGGTAAAAAAGGAGTGGAAGAGAAATGTTGAAAAATGAGAAGGGAACAGAAGAAAATAAATAATAACAAAACAAAATTTTGATTAACTCGACTGGACTCGTCAATTTTTTATATAGCACGCCTTTATATTCATTATATGACAAACAACGTATTAAAAATACAATATAGCAGTGATGACAAAACTTTTGCAACATTTGAAGGCCTTGATATTCTTGCATCTCAAATAATTCAAGGAAAATTTTTAAAAGTCATATTTTATATCTTTTTGGGAAAGTTGTATTTTTCTTTAAAAACTGAAAATGCTTTGACTTAATTCTGAAATATTCTTGTCTTTGCTTTGCATCGATAAATCCAGAAGGTTAAATGTTCCAATGTATCAGTGAAGGAGGTATGATAGCTTTTTCATCTAAAGAGTCGAAATAAGTCCCAACAATACTACAAACCTTTACTATACATCCTACATTGTTAACCACCATAAAATACAATAAAACGGTAAATCATTTATTTGTTCATTTAAATCGAGTTTTGTCAATGAAATTTCGAAACTGATGATGGCTTTTAGTAAGCGGGTAAACACGTTATTGAAATTAGATGTTTGGCAATAAGATGTCCACGATGCACAATGTAATGAATCGAAATAGGTTTTTATATAATTGTTGACTTTAGTTTTATAAAATTCTTATAGATTTTTTTGCATCAGAGACACAGAGACACAGACACAGACACAGAGCCGGATTTACTCTTTAGTGGGCTCAAGGCTAAAAATCTTATGGAGCCCCTTTATAATTTTTTTTAAACAAAAATGTTAATTTGTTTCCTGATATTATATAGTTAAAATAATAGTTTAATTTCGAAAATAATATTACATTTATTCTTATATAAAAGATATAAACATGAAGTACAATTAATTTAGAAACATTTTCTTCTATATTTTTTCTCTGCAAAATCTTCAACATCAACTTGAGAAAGGTATTATATTAAATATAATATGCAATATAATTAAATAGTTCTTTACTTATATTGCATAAATATAATAATCTGTAAATAATTAAAAGATGTAATAAGTTCTGGATCATGTAAAAAATGCCATATATTTTTTTATATAATTAATAGATATAAAAATAGATAAAATCAATAAATGAAAAAAATATCCAAAACAAATGAGCATTGACGAATCGGAAACAAGTTTAATCCGGATGACAAAGGAGCAATTCAATACCTACGTGTTTCAGAACGGATTCTTTCATCGCACGATATCAACCCGAGTGTCCCATGTATACGCAACGCGTACCCATCACTGCTTATTCCTTTTTTAAGGATCATGGCAAAGATTCTCTTACAATAATGCGCGTCATCTTAAAGATCGCAAGCAGGCAACCACAGCACTCGATTGTGGCAACCGGAATTGTTTCCAGGCCTAAAGTTATAAAAATAAAGAATAAATTGATTCAAAGGATGAAGTTAGAAAATGATACATTAGAGAAATTTGGTGGACCTGGAAGCATAGTCCAGGTTGATGAAACTATGCTCAACTATAAATGTAAAAGTCAAAGAGGGATATCCATTGAAAATAATACCGATGTCATTGTGTAATGTAGCCCTTACGTAACCAAATTATGGGCCGAAGTTATACCTGACAAAAAAGCTTCCACTTTAATTTCAATTATAAGAGCTCATGTTCTCAAAGGAAGAATTATATATACTGACGAACACCGGAGCTACAGTAAACTTGATCAGGTAGGTTTTTCTCACGGCACTGTGTGTCACAAATATAATTTTGTTGACCCTTTAACCGGTGTACATACCAAGCATGTGGAATATATTAATAGTTGTTTAAAAAAGGAAATTACAGTGAAAGTCTTTGTAGATCTTTGCTTAACTTAATTAAAATTTAAATTCGTGTCTTATTTATTTTTATTATTTTTTATTTTTTGGCTTTTTTTATATGATGCTACTTTTGGATTTTTTTACATGATCCTAAATTTTTATAGTAATAATACAAAATTTGAGGCCCCCGCCAGTCGGGCCCAAGGCTTCAGCCTTGTCAGCCTAAGGGTAAATCCAGGCCTCCAGACACCCCTTCCTCTTTAACGTGGAGAAAACTTTTCTACAGATTTTTGAATTTAAAATGTTCTCCAGATAATAAATTCTTATGACAAAATTTCTTATAACATTTTAGAATTTTAAAAAAATTTTTAAATTTAAAATAATTTTAATTTTGCTTGAATATTTTTGTATTATTTTAAATTGATAAACAAATACCTTTTGCTTTAACTTTAAAATTTTTTTAATTCTAAGCGGAAAACAGATCATTTAATTCGATCTGTTTGTATGGCATTAAACTACCAATCAAAATTGGAACTATATAGCCACATATCGCTCATCAAAAATATATATATATAATCAAAGAAAGACAAAGTTTTACACCATTAAAACAATAAGTATTTTAAGATTTTTTCGAAAAAATTGAGTAATTACTAAAAACGAGTAACGTGCGAGGCGTTGCTAATTAGATCTTTAAATCATATAATTAATAATCAAAGTACCCAGTCTAGAGGGATTTTGATTGTATTTAAATAATTTAATTTTGTATATTTATTATTTAGGACAGTGGTTCTCAATTAATATAAAAGCGTGAAACACAATTCACATGATTTTTTACGCGGAACACTGACAAAAAAATACTTGGCCACAATGAGTGACCAATCACAAATTACTATAAATCTGTCGTAAACGTTAACAATGCCTTCTTATAAGCAAAGAAAATACCACGCGCAACAATAGCAAGCAATAAAAACACTTTTATATTTGTATGTTTATATATCTGTGTAACGGCTTTCTTATTGAATCATCTTATAAAAAAATTAATTGAGGTTTTTGATGATATGTATCTTAAATGCAAATTTAAAGATAAAATGTCATTTTTTTCGCGGCACACGGGTTGAGAACCACATATTTAGGATGATGTTAATGTTCGTAAAATTTTTTTAAATTTAAATTGAACTTTACTTTTTATATTAATTTAAAAATATTTTTGTATGAGAATTTTAACAATTTTGTGCTTTTTTTAAATTAAAACAATAATTTTTATATGATAAAAAATGTTTTTTTATTTTCAAAAAGAAGAAAAATTTTATTAAAATATTTTTTAGTTTGATAAAATTTGATTACGATTATTATTTGTTAATTTGTCTGAATATTATTATTTTCATTTCGTTGTTATTAATACGATTCCTAGCCTGAAGAAGGATGTTAAACTGTCGAAATATATAGCAATGTTATATTTTAATATACTTAATATATTTACAAAAGAATTCGAGAACATGATGAATTTCTAATTTTTAATTATTTTACAACCGACATATCATTATTAAAATAGTAATGCGTTGAAAAATTTGGAAAATTTTGATTTACATACAATAATTTTCATATTAATATGACACAATTGATAAAGGCTCTGCCGAAATATCGTGTACCTTATATATTATTCTGACCTATAGTTTTAAAAATATTATTATGAAAATTATTGAATTAAAAAAAATCAAAGATGAAACAAGAAGATAAATATTACTTACAACTTGTGTTATTTAATTTGTTGTGTTATTAAATAAAATAACGCTGGAAGTTCTAATCTTAGAGTTCTAATCCTATCAAAAATTATAGAAACCCAAAAAATATATGCCTAAATGGTAAGGAAAGTCCAGTCAAGTAATAGCGTAGCTCTATAATATTATGTCCTTCATCCTCTTTATATGTTTAAATTTACGATTATTAACATGCACCTGATGAAATTTATTGTCCAGCACATATTTTCCTACAAAAACAAATTTAATGTACAGTACCCTTTGTAACTTGTAATTATACCATAAAATACAATAAAATCCCATAAAAATTATTGAAAAAGTTTGATAAAAAATTTTTGATAAAGAAAATTATTTAAATAAAAAATTTTAAAAAGAAATTTAGTTTAAACAAAATTAATTAAACATTTCTATATATATAAAATATTGAAGTACCAAACTTGTTCATATTATTAGAAATTTTAAATTCAAATATATTCTGAGGTGCAATTACTAACAATCGAATTGCAGGTGTGCTTTAAAATTTTTTTATTTTGTTTAAATTGATATAAATAAAATTAAAAATAATAATATTAATAATACTAATAATAATACTATTAATAATACAATTAATAATACTATTAATAAAACTATTAATATTAATAATATATAATATTAATTTGTTTATTTAATTAATTGAAGAATAAATCAATAAATCCAAATAATTCGATTCATCGGGGATTGTGCACTCAGTCCAATAATCGCATCGATCTGGAATCTGAATTCATGCTTGATGGAGGGAAAAATCAATTAAATTTATATTATAAAAATTAAATAATTCCATCTATTATTCTCTGAAAAAAAAGAATAACAATAAAATCGCCGATATTTATGGGAATTCTCTCACAAAACATTCATTAAATTCAACTAAAACAAAACCCAACTCGCTCCCAAGCTCCCCCCCCCCAGTAGTCTCTCTCAGTGAATTGTAAGCAAGAAAAATTGATATTGTCATGTTCAAATCAAACATTTAATTATAAACAGGTCTAGCAGCAACGTCTAAATTGATTCAAGTTATCTAGCAAAGGTTTCATCAATGACACACTGTTGAATTCTCTTGGGGCCCCACAGTCGAATTGGCGAAGTGACTGATTGCAGATTCGACAGCTCTAATATTCTGTCATAAAATTCTAACAAATAGCTTCTTTCTAAGAAGCAGATAATTTTAAAATTCAGTGAGAAAAGAGATTGTTGTACTCTCGGTTTTCCCATCAGATTACATGGAGAATGCTCTGTGTGATTGTTTGTGTGACGACCTGCTCCAAGGTTGGCTGATAACGGCAGTCAATGAAGCAACTAGCTGTCTCTCCATTTGCATAAAATAACTATCAATTTTCACTAAATGTTCCCCTCTTTCTGTGCAAGAAGTTCTCGCCATTCACTTTAATTATTCTAACATTAATTTTACTGATTTGTACGCTAATTAATAGTTGTCATAGTTTAAATATTCTATTTTAATTGGATTTGTCAAATTGACTCTGACTCTGTTTCTCATAAATCTCAGTCTATGGTAAATTAATTTTCTTTTTTTAACTCAATATTTTTTTATTCATTAACAAAAAATGTAATTTTCTCTTTAGTATTTTTTCAATTCTTTTCTCTATAACCATTAAAACAACTATCAATTATTTAAATATTAAAAATAATTTATTACCAAGACAGGTAAACAATCAATTAAAATACATTAAATTAATAAAATTCACCAATTAAGATATATACTGATTTAAATAGTATTCTAAATTTATTAAAATTTATTATTATTATTATTATTATTATTACTATTATTATTATTATTATTATTATTATTATTATTATTATTATTATTATTATTATTATTATTATTATTATTATTATTATTATTATTATTATTATTATTATTATTATTATTATTATTATTATTATTATTATTATTATTATTATTATTATTATTATTATTATTATTATTATTATTATTATTATTATTATTATTATTATTATTATTATTATTATTATTATTATTATTATTATTATTATTATTATTATTATTATTATTATTATTATTATTATTATTATGATGATTTAAAACAATAAAATGATAATTTAAGCCTTTTGCTGCAAATAATGTATTTAATGAAAAAAATTTCGACTATAAGATAGTCCTTGTCAATCTCCTGGAATTTAGCAATGTTCTTCCCGAAAAAACCTTTCAATTTTTCTTTTATTTCCTTTCTCTTAATTCTCATTGGTTCTAAATATAATATATACTTTCGTTTATTTTTTTATTTGTTAAAAATTTTTAAAATTTTATTGAAAATTAAAATTAAAATAAATAAAATAAATATCATTTAAAATTTCAAAATGACACAAACTAAAAATTTTTAAATTTTTTTATAAAGCTTTTATAATTAGCTTCTAGAAGCCTAATAAAATATTTTAAAATATTCTAAAATAAAGCCTCCAATAACTATTGATATACGCTATTTAAATATTTCAATAAATATGTCAATTCTGATTTTTAAATCCTATCTTTTGAAAGTATATTTATTATTATTACCCTTTTTATTACCCTTTTTATTATGTAATAATAATAATAATAAATAATAATAATAAAAAATAATAATAATAAAAATTATGATCTTCCCAACTTCTACCACCTAATAAAAATCCACAAAGAGGGTCCTGCTATCAAAATTAGACCTATAGTGTCCAACAAAAATGAACCAAAACTAAAACAAGATCTTGAAACCTTTACGATACCACACCATCTTCAAAGCAGCGACTGCCTAATGACAAGATTAAATAATAGCATGACTTCTCATAAAGAATTCAAATACCCATTCAGTCTTGATGTCGTATCACTATACACATCTATCTAACCAAAAGATGCTATTCAATGTTTAGAAAAGAAATTAAGATAAAGCAACTTGTTAATAAAGGAAAAGAATACCGAGAATATCACCAAACTTCTTACTGTTATTCTCAAGAACACCTATTTTACCTTTGAGCAAAATATCTGTAAACAAGTTAAAGGTCTGCCTATGAGTTCTAGCATATCAAGATTGCTAGCAATCATCTTTATGGATAACCTCGAACGACAGACACTGAGGACCATACAACCCATCGGTTTCTAAGCAAGATATGTAGATGATATCTTTATCAAAACCAAAAGCAGAAAAGAAGCGGAGGAAATATTTCATACATTCAGTGCGGCTCACCGAGATATTAAGTTCGAAATCGAATATCCAGAAGAAGATGGATCCCTCAATTTATTGGATTTGAGAATTAAAATAGAAACAAATACTCCAATGTACGGATTCTACAGAAAACCAGCGCGCAAAGAAATATTTATGCACCAAAGATCAGAAAGTGCATGTCATAAGAAACGAGAAACGAAGAATAGCCAATCGATGCACTGAAGAAAACAAGAACTTTAAATAGCAATCAAATTTCAATAAAATCCTACACAGATATGGATATCAAGGTGAAAAATTCTACCCCAAAAAGATCTAGGGAATTAACACAAAAGAATCAGAAATATTTCTATCTGAATATTCATCAGTGACAGACTCGACTTCAAGATCCTGAAAGAACTTAAACGCACCAGTCTTCCAATTCGGATAGCACATAAATCTTGGACACTGAGAAAAGCTCTGGCAAACAACATAAATAGAGAAAACAATTGCACAATGGAAAACTGCCAGACAACGAAATATTTGTGCTTTAGAAAAAACATCGTCTATTGCATCACGTGCAATGTATGCAAGGAAATCTACATTGGAAGTACACTCAGGACCTTGCATCAAAGAGTTAAAGGACATCTAGATCCTAGTGGAAAATCATCGATAAACAAACATCTCCGACAATGTCAACCAACAGAGGAAAGAAAAAATATTTCAATCAAAATCATAGCTAATGGAAACATCTAAAAGAAAAATGTCAGATTCAAAGAAGCAATTCTCATCATAAACAGCGGCCAAAAATCAACACTAAAGAAGAAATCAATGAAATTATCAATTTGATCTGTTGTCATTGACCTTGAGAATAACTGATAATATATAAAAATATTAAAAAATTAAAAAAAGTACTAAAAATTAAAAAGTAATAATTAAATAATATAGAAAATTTTAGGAAATATGCTTTCAAAAGGTAGGAATTATAATCAAAATTGACATATTTATTAAAATATTTAAATCGCGTATAGAAATAGTTATTGGAGGCTTTATTTTATAAATAATTTGAAATACTTTATTGGAGTAGGCTTCTAGAGGCTTATTTTAGAAGCTTTAAAAATTTTAGTTGGTGTCATTTTGAATTTTAAATTATATTTATTTTAATTTTAAATAAAATTTTTCAAAATTCAGAAAAAGAAAGTATAATAATATTATATCATATAATAAGTATATCATATTATATTTATAACCAATGAGAAGTAAGAAAAAAGAAATAAAAGAAAGATAGAAATGTATTTTCGGGAAGTAGATTGCTTTATTCCAGGAGATTGACAAGGACCATCTTATAGTCGAAAATGTTTTCATTAAATACATTATTTGCAGCAAAAGGGTTAAAGTATCACTTTATTGTTTTAAATAATAATAATAATAATATAATAATAATAATAATAATAATAATAATAATAATAATAATAATAATAATAATAATAATAATAATAATAATAATAATAATAATAATAATAATAATAATAATAATAATAATAATAATAATAATAATAATAATAATAATAATAATAATAATAATAATAATAATAATAATAATAATAATAATAATAATAATAATAATAATAATAATAATAATAATAATAATAATAATAATAATAATATACAAATGAAGAATTGTCAATGAATAAAAATCGATATATTTACACTTGACTCTCAGACAAATCAATACAGTCTGAAAGTTCATTTTTGACACCGGCAACATTGGAATTGAGAATGTCGTTAATATTGTAGGATTTGTGTCGATTAATGTGGGGTTCGGAAAGGGTTTTCATTTGAGATAACTCGGCGATTTTGTCACCAGTGAACGGCAATAATAGATCTGATCCGGAAAATCTTGGAGATAAATAAGAATTTGTATCTGTTGTTGATCGATGGGCAAATAAACCGGCCGAATCTTGCAATTTCATGGCAAGGTTGCATCTGTCAATTGTTGAACTGTGGGAAAGCGAAGGAGAAATCGTCAGGGATTGTTGGGAATTTTTCCGTTTTTCTGCTAATTTTCGGTTACGTTCTTCTTGCTTTCGACGCTTCCTTTCTTGCCTCTGTATTTCTTTTTGTTTTAATTCCGTTGGAGATATTGGTTCACCGGAACACGTTACAGGCTGAGCATTATGAGCAGGTCTTCCTGGCCCTGTGAAGGTTTCTACATTATGAATCTCTCATTCAAAAGAATTATGTTTATCAACCTTTTTTTGTGTTTTCTTTTTTCCGCCATTTAGCTCGACGATTTTGAAACCAAACTTGAACTCGAGATTCTGGTAAACCCAATGATCGGGCTAGACTCTCTCGAGAGCTGACATCTGGATAGTGACTGGTTTTGAACACGACTTCCAACTGATCTAACTGCCAAATAGCAAAATTCGTTCTTGTTCGTCTTCTTTTCTCTTCTGTATCCACTGTTTCATTATCTTAATACATAAAGTTATTTTTCTTATTTTTCATATTTAAATTATTATTATAATTATTATTATTATTTATTTATTTATTATTATTATTATTATTATTATTATTATTATTATTATTATTATTATTATTATTATTATTATTATTATTATTATTATTATTATTATTATTATTATTATTATTATTATTATTATTATTATTATTATTATTATTATTATTATTATTATTATTATTATTATTATTATTATTATTATTATTATTATTATTATTATTATTATTATTATTATTATTATTATTATTATTATTATTATTATTATTATTATTATTATTATTATTATTATTATTATTATTATTATTATTATTATTATTATTATTATTATTATTATTATTATTATTATTATTATTATTGTTATTATTATTAATATCAACTTAAACAAAATTAATAAATCCTTTTAATTATATTTCGTGAAAAAATTACGATTTTGGCGGAATAAATTATAATGTACTCACTCAATGAAAAATATTATTTCTGTTAAAATTTGAATATTATTGTTACTCGTCGAAATTTTTATCTCTAGGTCCATTTAAATTGAAATAGGATAAACAAAAACTAATTTCACCCGACCTTCCCCCCATCACTATGATATAAAGATTTCAAATACAAAATCGAAAGAAAACGTAAAATTCCATTATGAAAATAAAACTGAAATCAGATAGGTAAACAGAAGGGCTCAACAACGACAAAAGAAAACAATAAAAAGGGAGAACACAAATACATTAGCACCAATTTAGGCAAAAAGTAAATATATCATGTCCACGGCTTTGGATTGAATCAATTAGGAACATCCAATGTGGTGGGAATAATGTCGTTTGTTATCAATTTAGTTCCCTTATTTTTTGTTTTAATCGACTGGTATATATATATATATATAAAATAGTAATAATAATAATTATTTAATTCTAATTTTTAATTTATTTTTTAAATTCAATCGTTCTTCTTATCTTATCCCAAAATTGTCATGTAAGTTTCACAAAATTATATGCAACAATTACCATAATACTTTTGTTAAAATTAGAATTTATCGATACTAAGAGAAACCTTTTTAAGTAAATATTCATTTTCGAATATATTTTGTCCCAGAAATGTTGAGAAGTTCATGAAGCGTTTATTTGGCAATTTTTTATGAAAATGACGATGTCTTGATTTTATACAATGTTCCAATCTCACAATGATTTCTTGTTGTTTTAAAAATGATATTCAAAAGTATTTAAGTGTAATTTTTATAAAGCTCCAATTGAACTTTAAGCACATGGGGGTCCGCAGGAATTTTTCCAGGGGGGGGGGGGGTAAATTTTTTACCAAGTAGACAATTTTTCTATGGGAAGGAAAGTTGAAAAAATGCATGTGTATAATAAATATTTGGGGCATTATATAAAATAGGACTTTTTTTTTCGTTTATTTACAAAATAGAACACTTTTTTTAAAAGCAGAACGTCAGTTAATATTGAAAGTTTTTATAGAAATAAGATGATTTGAAATCATTGATTTCCAGATATAATTAATAACATTAAAAAAACAAGAAGCCTCTTTAAATTAAATTTTTTTATTAATTTTTTTTTGTCTTGGGTTTTTCCAACATTGTTTGAGCACATCTATTAAAATGTGTTTAAATGTTAAATCATATGCCTATTTGTTATGCCTTTGATCAAGCACAACTATGAATACTTTCATCTGTAATATTATTGTTGAATAATAATTTCCTTTAACTAGATCTATTGCGTTATTAGGAAAATTCATTCGGTTATCAGTAAAATTATTATTTCATTTTAACAAAAAAGAATTATATGTAAAAATTTGTTTAATCATATTTTTCTGTGTACTTTGTAGTCATTGAACAAAACCATCAAAAAATGTAGGTTAAAGAGCACTTAAACTAAGTCATCATCTTTAAATATTTGTCAAGGATCACATATCCGAACTTCAATGGAGTTGCTTCATTTTCACTGGTAACTTATATCGGATGTCACCATGGCTATTTAAGTATTTTTATAAGTATTCCATTTGCAAATATTTGCTTTCGTAATAATCCACCTGAAATTAGAATTTATCACCAAGGACATAGCAACATTTTTTAGTAGTCTGGCACATGCTTCTAATGAGAACCATTATTTTGCTTGAAAAAGAGCCTTATTTCATTCATTTATTCAATCCTCATTATTATTATTATTATTATTATTATTATTATTATTATTATTATTATTATTATTATTATTATTATTATTATTATTATTATTATTATTATTATTATTATTATTATTATTATTATTATTATTATTATTATTATTATTATTATTATTATTATTATTATTATTATTATTATTATTATTATTATTATCATCATCATTACTATTATAAAACTTGCACTTCTAAATTAATAAAAAATATATCCACAAATATGATATAAATAATAACCATAATGTTGCAGTAGAAAATAAATAAACAATATTACCCCTACATGTATGATTTTTCGTATTCTTTCATGACGAGATTTTATTTAATTTTTGTCAATTTTAATTGGATAAAATAATGCAATCAAAAATTTGAAAGCAGTGGACAAATTTTATTACGAAGGGAGAGGAGGAATTTTGTTTGTTTAACTTACCTTTGAAATTTTTTCAATTTGATTTAAAAAAATAATTTTCCTTTAAACAATTTAAGCAATATTTCTCTATAACATTCTAACATTATTTAAACAAAATATTGTTTCAACTTCATATATTTGGCAACTAAAAATTTAAGGGATTTAAAGCGAAAAATAGCTTTTTAATTAAGTTAAAAAACACTGTCAATAACACCCTTTCACGCGTGTCTGACAATAACTCAAGCCCGAAAATAAGTTCTATCTTTTGTAGGGTTGTGGATGTTGGTGGAACAGTCAATTATATGCTAAATGTTAAAATCAAAATTTAATCTCAATCATGTTTTTTTGGCATTTTTTTAATTTATTTTAAACACAAAAAACATTAACAATGGACTTGTTTCAACTTGCTGATATGGGCCGATGTCAACTTTTTCAGCTGAAAGAAAATAGATGCAAAACTGTCGAATGAATTTATGCTATTGTAAATATATGTGAAATAGAAATAATTACAGTGTTAAGGTGTTAAATTGCATTGAAACGGTACTGAATATTTATTTTGTTTTAATGCATTAATAATTTCTATTTTAAATGAAAATGATAAGTAATTTTTTAAAAATTTCATTTGTATAATTTATAAAAACAATGTAAAAAACTAGATATACTAATAAGATAAGAAATTTGGAATTTTCCAAGAGAAAAATGGAGAAATTTTTTAAAAATTTGCAAACGACTTATTTTCGTAAAACTATGGTAATAGAAACTGGCATAAATAATACAATACAAAATTTTTGAAATTTTAATTGACACATTAAAACAAACTTTCGTTTTAAAAAATTCATTTGTATAATATGAATATTCAACATGAAAAATTTAAAATTATTAAAGCTTAGTGTTTAATTTTATACAGTACAATACCACTGTAGGTCAGTAGACTATAGTCTATATTCGAAAATTTCCACCAAAATAGTCGATAAGTTATTATTTGGGTCTCATAGAGCTCTGATTTTCTCAAAAATATGTAGATGGAACTAAGATTTGACATAGTTCTCCTCCGGTATACCTTGTTTTATTCTGCACCACCTTTCAAAAAATCCTACCGGCGCCCTTGGAAACTGATAATTATCTTAATAGATCAATGGTGGAAAAAGATAAAGGATTTTACTAATAATTTTTTATGTTGAAGTAAGAAAAAATAAATAGTAAAATTAATAAAAAAATATGAAAAAAAAAATTAAAAAATTGTTGGAGAAATAAAGTAAAGAAATGTGAAGTATATTATGGTAATTACAATAAATAGTTGAGGGCCAAAATAATATTGAAAATATTATGAAAATAATTAAAATTAAGAAAATTAATAAATAACAAATAAATAAATATGTGGTGGTGTGTCAATAAGTGGCGACACTTTTATAGAAGCAAATAAATGAAATAAACCAAACTGTAAATTTATATTCAGACGTGTATATAGTTAAATATAGTGGTCTTTGTTTTAATCAGTTACTACATAACTAAGAAATGTTAGCAATTATTTCAAAATCTCCATGGAAAGCGTGCAATATCGCAGTGTTATTTATTTTCTCTTTAAGAGTAAAGAAAAGTCAATAAAGAGCTTAATGTTGTCTATCAAAAAAAATAATTTACCTCTGAGACGACTACTTCCATAGTGCTAAAGCCTCCGTACCAGGATTTTTAACTGCTGAAATGCTTAATCGATGTATGCATTGCTTAGAAGAGAACTTTTAGATTTTGAATGTGGTTGGAAAACAATTTTTGGATAATATTATTACTATGGATGAGACTATATGTTCACTTTCACTATATGTTCCATAGTTTAAACGAGAATCTGAAGAGTGGAAACTGTCTGAAGAGATCTGTTATAGGAAGATAAGATCATAGAGAATTCATCGAAAGGCGCTCATTTTAACTGTGATTTGGGATGCCAATGACATTATTCTTGTTGATTTTGCAGAAAGTTATGTTCAAATTCACAACTCATACTACACCAAACTTGTGCAAGAAATAAGGAAACTCCGAAGGAAAAGCAGTATGTATTTAAGAAATAAACCCTGGCTTATTGTAAATACGAAATATATTTGCGTTCATTTATTTATTTCTATACGAGTCTCACTACTTATTGGGCGCAGCAGGTATTATAAATTAAAATATTTTAGATAGTAAAATCTGAGACAAAATTAAATCTAAAGAAAAAAGTAAAGAATTCATAATGAAATAAAATTAACAGAAAATTAAGATTGTTGGAATGGCATAGTTTAGGGATCGAGAACATGTGACTCATATTATTAGCTGAAATAGGTTCATTTAAAATTGTTCACATTCAATTTTAGTTTTAATAAACAATAAAGATATTCTTGAAAATTGATTACTTTTCCAATTAATATTTAATTAAAATTAAATTGATTTATTTTATTTAAATTAACTTGATACATAATGACATTGTAAAAATTATAATTTTCATTAAAAAATAACTACATTGTTGAAATATGCCTAACATTTGGTTCAGCTCATTACATATCCTCACTAGAAAACCCAATAAATTTAATATAAATCTCAAAAATATATTTCTTTTGTTTACTCCAACTTTATAGAAACGACTAAATAAATTATTAATTTTCAAAAATTTGTGAACCAGTACAAAAGAAATGTTGAAGAATTCGGCATTGAAAATTTTTAAGAGTTTCATAACAAACTCCTTCAATGCTTACAATAAATCACATTTTCGTAGGAAAATTAAATGATACGTAACAGTTTAGTAAAAACAATGAAAAAAAATACAATTAAATCATTTGAATATATTAATATTATAATTTTAAATGATTCATTTCTTTTCATTATGACTATCGGTCAAAAATTTATTTTCCTATAAAACTTGATATAGGCAATGCCGAAAATTTGTGTTACATGGGAAAATCAATATTTAATCAATAACAATAATGATAACAATAACAATTATGAAAATGTCATAAAAAAAAACAAATTAAAGATGAGGAGAAAAATAAAGGATTTTACTGATAATATTATTTAAGATATTCAGAAAGGTCGGTGAGAAGAAGTGGTAAAATGAAATATAAATAAAATAAAATAAAATAAAAATTCAAATTATTAACAATTCGATTCAAATTGATTAAATTGTTTGATTATTAACTTGATAATTATTATTCAATTTATTATTAAAATCGATACTATTTACAATTGTGATTGTATTTTTCTAGTAGTTTTCTTTCTGTGAGACTTTGTAACATGATATTGATGATATTTATTAATCTAATTAATCAGTTGATATATTGTTTACAATTTTCATTAGTGTCATTAATCATTGTCAATTGATTGTAATTATTTAATTCGAAAACTAAATGAAAACAAAAAATACAAATATTCCAATTACCGCTTTCATCTTTAATTTGAAATTGAAAGTCCTCGGATTTGATTTTACAATTGTCGAGTTGGTTGGGATTGTTGGCGCTGGTAAAATTTATTTTCGGAGCGAATGATATCGGGAAATTCGGGAGTTTAATCTGTGAATCTGAATCTGAAAATAGAGAAAAAAAATTTGTTTAAATTTAAATTATCACACAACGATATGCTAAACTTGTTTTATTGTTCATTAGGTCTTTCATGAAACACTGAGGAATCGCCTGGTTGATCCAGTCGAAAGTCGATGATTGGAGAAATGTGTTATTTGGAAATCGCAAAGATGGCATGAAATGCTGATCGGAATTGACAATTCGAGGCAATCGATATCGAGAAAACCCGACGAGATTGTTGAACATTGCTGGAAATCCTGGAACGAATGAGTCGAAAGAATTTGTCGTCCGCGTTGGATTATTCGTAGCCGGTAATTGACCGATATATTTGTTTTCAATTGACAAATCCATTTTTATTCATGTGATAATGAAATTAATCAAAGATTACTTTAATAATTAAATTTGATTTTATTATTTACCATTGACCAATCAGAGTAGACTTGCTGAACTAACCAGACAATAAAAAACGCTCTCGACTGTGATTGGATGAGGAAATATGTTTTGAGATGTTATCACATGTAAATTTATATATTAATGCTCGTTTGTTTGCTGTTGCTCGTTTGTAATCATTAGTCGATTTTAATACTTTTTGAATACACAAAATTTTGAATTCTTCATTTCAGTTGAATTTTTTTTAATATTATCTTTTTATGTTTACTCACAATGTGATTTGTTTAAAGAGTTTAATGATTTATTTAAATGTGTATTTTTCGCATAATTTAATGAAACTAATATCAATACAGATCGTGCATTTTTCATGTTAATGAATTTTTACAAAATTTCTATCGATAAATCTGATGAATTTAGGTTTTTCGACTGACAAATTTCAGACTTCATACATTAATGCTTTTGAGTTGATCGCTATAAAAATATAAACAAAATCAATAAAATCTAAAAATTATAAAATCTAAAGCTGTTTAAAAAATTTGAAAACAGTAAATAAAAGCCAATTAAAGGCAAGTGAAACTCTAGTGTATAACTGTAACGATTCTTTGGTGGAAATTTATCATCGAACATGAAAACTGAACAGAAAAAAACTATTAGTTTAATCACCTAAGATGTTGCGCTTTCAGAAACTTCCCCCAGAATACCTGACACCTGTTCATAACAAGAAAATTGTGATTAAACCGGATAGGAGAGTACATTAGTAGTTTAATATGTCGATTAAATGCTATTCAGTGTGACATAATATTGTATTAACTTTTGTAATCCTCCCCAAGTAACAGAATGAGCTATCCTGGGTCCCCCCGTTAGAGTAGTAGGAGAGAGTAAATTAAATTACACTGCTTTTTATTTTTAATTTATTCCAAGTATTGCTAGTCTATTCATTGTCTGTATATATATATTTCTCAAAAATAAAGTAGTCCGCTGGTAAAAAAGAAATATTTGACCTCAATAATATTCGAAAGGTTTACACATTTTCACCATTCACAACTTTGTAAACCATGTTTTGCTCTTTGATCTTAAATGGCCTCAATTTCTTCATTACTGACTTGGTGTATTCAATGGGTTTGATTGCTAACTATTTATTATTATTATTATTATTATTATTATTATTATTATTATTATTATTATTATTATTATTATTATTATTATTATTATTATTATTATTATTATTATTATTATTATTATTATTATTATTATTATTATTATTATTATTATTATCATTATTATTATTATTATTATTATTATTATTATTATTATTATTATTATTATTATTATTATTATTATTATTATTATTATTATTATTATTATTATTATTATTATTATTATTATTATTATTATTATTATTATTATTATTATTATTATTATTTGTTTTAATATAGTGATAGTGTTTATTACACGGATGAAGGTTAAAAATATTTAAAAAATAAATTAATCAAAACAACAATATGAGAAAAATCTTAGTAGAAATTCAGAGCCACATCAAGCGAGGGTGCAACGGACGGCAGACGGGAAATAGTTTAGTGACGAAATACTAATTTTCCAATCTTTATTGCGTTCATGATTGTTTAAACCTACTGCTTATTAATTAAATAGCTCAGGCGCGTACGCAGGATGAATCATGGGGGGGGGGGGTTCAGAAAACATATTTTCTATATGTATTTTTATTTTTTCACGTAATAGCTAGCACTATTTACCAAATTATATTCAAATTATATTTCACTTTATTTCATATAAAAACATTTTTTCTCTCAACTTTTTTATAGAAAATTGTAAAGAAAACTAAATAAAAATTTATTAGAAATATGAATAATAATAATACATTATAAGAAAAATTAATATAAATAGAATAAAAATTGCATATTCAGCAAAAGGACTATTTTCTGAAAAAAATAAAAAGCGATATAAATTAAGACTGATTATATTCAAATTTCTAATTTACGTGAACTTTTTGCTAGTTCATCTAGAACTGCATCTGTAGAAATCGCGAAATTACGATGAATATTAAGTAACGCTAATCCATTTAACCTATCTTCACTCATTGTGTTGCGTAAATACGTTTTAAGTCGTCTCAATGTTGAAAAAGATCGTTCACTACTTGATGTTGTAACTGGTAGTGTAGCAAATATTTTAAGTACTTTTCGAACAGTTGGGAAAATTGAATCGTCGCATGCTAAAAATGCATTATGAGCATTTTTTGGTGTATTCGAAGAATTTAAACATGGCGCACCATAGCTTCAGCTCACCAATGCCTCAACTATGCTACAGTTTGTAATACTATTATATTTTTCTAAAAGGTTTTTGCAGAATTTTCGTGCTCTGATGAAGTTTTGTTCATTTGGCAAAAGACACATAAAACTTTGAAATATATTTTCATGTTCAGAAACTGATCGTGAATTTGCATCTTTGTAGAATCCACAAAAAGAATGAAGATGGCAATACGATAATACTCTTCAGGATTTCAACTACAATGTTGCAGCGATGAACTTGTCTTCCGGTTAGCCTAGGAATTCGTATTTCTACATTAAGTTCGTCACATATTTTCTTGACGTCACTGAAAATGGTATTAAATTACTTTTCTTTCGCGTCGTGTTTCATCTAGCACCTCTCAGACATTTTTTGCCAGTCCATTGCAGCAGCCAGATCAAGATTTATTGTTTGTAGTAATCGACTAGCGGTAGGGTTATAGCAAAAACCTTGGCAAGAACATGAAGCGATATTTGAAATCTGTACTCCTAATAACAGATAGAAGCTTAATTGCAGAAGAAGAAGTTGTTTTGTAATACCATTCAGAAATAATTTCCATTGCAGAAATTGCAGCTTTTTGAAGCTCCATAAATACTAGGACGGACTCGTGTGGCGTTGAATCCATCGTGTGGGACATATTTGTTTTAGTCGCGTTGCTGTTGATGTCAGATTCCATTTGGTCTATACAATTTTTTAGCACGGCTTGGCGCTTTGGGGTGTTAAAAAATTGTATACACTTCCGAGTGATCTATACCTTTCGTATAAATGAAATTTCACAGCATCAGAAAATAGCGAGGTTTAAACTATGAGATACACAGTGTACATATAAAGCTAGCTTATTTTCATCACTAACATATTTTTGTGCCCCATGAATTGTCCATCATTGCTGAAGCTCCATCATAACCCTGTCCAATTATGATTTTGAATCTATTTCTAGATTACGCATAGTCTGCATAAAACATTTGCAAGACCCTTACCAGTCACATCAGTACAGGTACAAACTGTAAAAAATCTCTCTGATGTTATTCGAATCAGAATCTACATAACGAAAGCATAATGAAATTGTTCATACCAGCTATATCACTAGTTTCGTCAGCCAAAATCGAAAAATGATTTCGCACTATTATTTTATGCAACAATTGAACGAACAACTATTATGTTGCATGCACTTATAATTTTCGTTTTGAATTCTTGACTCAAATAAGTTGCATTTTTTCCTGAGACCTCTTAGACCGGATTCCA
The DNA here is from genome assembly GCA_959609185.1 of Schmidtea polychroa. Taxonomy (NCBI): domain Eukaryota; kingdom Metazoa; phylum Platyhelminthes; order Tricladida; family Dugesiidae; genus Schmidtea; species Schmidtea polychroa. The sequence continues at coordinate 81,313 of CAUHTR010007458.1, read as the reverse complement.
ATGCCAACACTACAGGTTCCATTCTATGCTCGGAAATTGCTTTACGATTTTGTGCGTGAAGAACGGCTGTTTTATTATACTCCGTTTCTTGATGTTTGTTTGAAATTTTCTATAGCATCTTTCCAGTTTGAGAAAGCAGTTTTGGGCAACTTTTCCTAGCGGTTGATGTCCGACACCACCATAATTCGCAGAAAATAATACACAATACATACAGAAAGCACACATCCAAAAGGTTTTTTGAGTATACTAATCATTTCCACCAGCTAAACAGCTGTATTGAAACTTTAAATTACTTTTCCACTAACTGGGACTACAATTTGTCGTCGGGTACCAAACGTTTTTCAACAAAAATAATCTTTTTTCATTGTCGTATTGGTCTTTTCCAATAAAATTACTAATATCAACATTAATAATTTACATTTGAATCTGATCCTGATGAAGACTCACATTCACATCCCCTTACTGAAGCTGCAGCACTATCCTATTCACTAGGAACAGGAGCACCTGATCACTGTTCTTTCTAAATCATTGTTTTAGATATTTTAACAAAATAATTTGTTAAAGCAGAATTTTTTAATTTTCTTTTCCTCGTTATTCATCTTCACAAAATATTATTTAAACAAATTAAAATTAACATTAAACAGAAATTAGACTTTCAAGTTCAAGAGAAAACAAAACAAGTAAATTGACAAAGCAACACTACTCGTGTGAATTTTTTTTAAATATTTTCGCCGAACTTTTTAAAAAAATACACGTTGAAAATTTAAAAACGCGACTGTTTTGGTCCTGCAATTATTATTATTAGTAATCGAAGTACATTATTACTATTTATTATATATATATATATATCGGCATTCGGTATATTTCTTAAATTGTTTAAGTTTATATATTTATTAATTAAAGTTTTTTATATTGTTATTGGAATCATGGGGGGGGGGTTAAACATGAAATAGGTAAAACTTGTTAGTATATTATTACGTAAATAAATACTACAAAAATATTCAAGCGTTGCTCTTACATATATAAAACAATAAAAATTTATTATTAAAAATTTTTTAATACGTTAGATATTAAATTTAAACTAAAACAATTTTATTTAATATAAAGAAGAAATTAGTTGCTTTTTGTTTTTAAGCTTGGTTGAAATTATTTATAATATTTATCAATAAATTATTGGTCTGAATATTTTGTCGATTTGATTGTTACTACTGCAATATCAATTGATATTTAATGTATTTGTGGGATTGTTGATTGATACTGATTAATACGGGGATCAGATTGAAATTTAGTTAACGATATCGAATTCATGTTCGATATAAAATTCAACATTTTAATAAAAACTCAATCATTCAATCGTACATTTCCATTACATACTTAAATGTTAAAAATAATATTTCACACATATATTTGATTATAGGCAATGTACAAAATAATTTTCGTATTCTCAAAATATGTATATTTCATTTTACACATGTCGTATGTCCTAATAGCTAGCAGGATACTTATATCGGTGCTTGGATGCAGGACAAGGCGAAGAAGGCAACCGCCTTGGTCCCCGCTCTTTGACTTAACATTTTTTACTACTTTTTACAATTTTAATACTATTATGTAATACTTGTCTTTTATATAACAGTATCACGAAAACTTTATATTTAATTTTCATGATAAAATAATTAGAAAAATACCGTACTAATATAATAAAATTAGAAATATTACTATTAATATGAATATAAGCATGGGGCGTACTGGCGTAGCACTTTATCCATACCGGGCCTTATGTGCTCAATGATGATTGATTTCAGACCTGGTTCGTTAATCAAAAAGTGGCGTCGTTAATAATTTGCCCGATAACAAGAAAGTTAACTCAGTTAATCGTTAATAAGTTACTTTTTTAAAAATGTAACGTGAGTCAAAGTTAAACCGTTGATTCGTTAATTTTTTTTATATAAAAATACGAAAAATTCACTTTTTTGTATAAAAAAACTGAACCATCTGAAAACACCTACAAAAAATTTCCAAACTAATAGAAACTATAAAATCAGACTTTTATCTTTTTGACAGCTCTAGAAACCAAAAAAAGTTTTTTTGTTACAGTAGCAGGATAGGCCTTCAGTGTGGTCCAATGGCAATTTATGGCACATAATGGAAAATGGAAATTTTACATTAATTAACTCTATTTAGCTTTAAATAAGATTTGTTATTTGAATTTAAAAATTTTCCATTAATTGATTTTTTTAGTGTAACGGATATGCTGCCAAAACAAGATCACGATTTTGGTAGAAAATATAAAAGTGGCAATGAAAAGAAAAAACAAAAATCAACACAAGAAAGCCAAATTTATGCATTAACACAATCTCTATAAATTTCTTGTACAACAACATCAAAGTTCGTCAACATCGTCAACTTCTGAAGAATACAAAGATGCAGCAACTTATGAAAATAACACAGAGTCTAGTATCTATACTTCTGATGTTGGGATTGTTGATACTTCTCAGATTACAGAGACACTGATATCTGCAACTGCAAATGAAGAAACAGAAGAGTTGGTTGGTTTGATAAATGTAAATGATGATTTTAGTGATCCAGTAACTTGGCCAGAACATTTGAATGCAGACACTCGTTCTACAATTGTTTGCAGTGGGCCAAAAGAAATTGAAGAAAAAGATTTTCCAGCAGATAGCAATAGACGAAAATTTTCTAAAAGCTACTGCAAACGACATATGGAAAATGGAGAAGTTGTCAACCGAAAATGATTTATATATTCAGCAGCTAAGAACAAAATGTTTTGTTTCTGTTGCAAACTTTTTGGCAACACTTTGTCTGCTTTGGGATCCAACGGGAATTGTAACTGGAAAAACGGCAGTGTGAGACTCTCTGATCATGAGAAATCGAAGGGACATATGACATCTACTTTGGAATAGTTCGAGCTGGAAAATAGGCTAACAAAATAGAGTCAAAAATTAATAAACAGTGAAAAGGCTCGTTGTTATAGTGTATTTCAACGCCTAATGGATATTGTCCAATTTCTTTCTGAACACAACATGGCTTTTCGTAGTTCAATGGATAAACTACATAAGGCACACGATGGGAACTTTTTGGGTCTCGTTGAATTGCTGGCAAAATTTGATCCGGTTTTGCAGGAACATATACGAAGAATACAAACTGATGAAAGTCATGATCACTACTTGGGAAAGCGAATTCAAAACGAGCTCATTTCGTTGATAGAAAATAAGGTAAGGGAAATTATTGTAGGACGAGTAAAATCTGCTAAATACTTGATTGCACACCAGACCAAAGTCACTAAGAACAGATGTCATTGACAATTCGCTATGTAAGCCCAGGAGTAGGGTATTCTGAAGTAATTCACGAGCACTTCATTCGTTTTCTAGAAGTAGAAGAAAGTAGGGGACAACATCTGCTTGATGTCATACTATTGGAACTGACAAGATTGGACTTAGATGTTTCTAATATCCGCGGTCAAGGATACGACAACGGTGCGAACATGAAGGGACATAAGTCAGGCGTACAGGCTCGTCTTTTACAATTAAATCCTAGAGCATTTTTTACCCCTTGTACCTGTCACAGCTACAACTTGCTGCTATGTGATATTGCAAAAACCTGTCCTGATGCAATGACGTTTTTTGGTTTAATTCAACAAATCTATGTTTTATTTTCTGCTTCAACAAAACGATGGGCTATCTTTTCCAAGTATGCTCAAAATATTTCAGTAAAACCAGTTTTTGAAACAAGATTGGAAAACAGTGTGGAAAGTATAAAGGCAGTGCGATATCAAGCAGGCGAAATCTATGATGCACTTTTTGAAGTTGCAGAGCAAAGTAGTGATCCTAAAGCTCGAAGTGAGTAGAGTGATTGTGCAAACAACTTAAGAACTTCAATTTCATTGTTTCAATTGTTTTTTGGTATGACATATTGTTCCAGTTTGATTACATCAGCAAAGAATTACAAAATATTTCTGTCGATCTACTAAATGCGATTGACAGCATGAAACATACGTGCAAATGGTTGAAATTTTACAAAGATGGCGGTTTTGAAACAGCAATAGCAATTGAAAAAGAAGCTTTTCGAAACCTATATGCGATCAACAATGATTCAAGATCGGCTCAACAACTTAGCTATTTTGTCAATTGAGAATGATGTTGCTAAGGAACTTGACAATAATGAACTTATTACAGATTGTTTTACAGATTTTTCAATTAAAAAATTATTTTAAAAGTTAATTTAATAGTCAATTATTTACAATTTAAAATTATCTTAATAAATGATTGAAATATTTAACTCTCAGCTGAAAACACCTCACACACCCCTTCTTTAAGAAATTTCTTCATCTTTTCAACATTTCATTGAAGCATTTTCCCACTTTGGTCTTGTAGCAGATATCTCCGCTCATGGATCTTCTGCATTATTCTGTATGGCTCTTCGTATATTTCCTTGTCTTTCTTTCTTGATTCTACTTTTACCAGAACCTCATCTCCAATATTGAATGATCTCTTTGTCTGCGTTGTTTCTCTTGTATCTTCTTTTTGTGAAATCGTCGCTTTACTATGAAATTGTTCTCGAGCTATTTTTCTTCCAAATATTACTTCGGCGGGACTTTGCCCAATCGATTTCTGAAATGTTGCATTCATGGTAAATTCAATCTCTGGTATGATTTCTACTCCAATCTGTTCTACTTTTTTCTTTTAATGATGTATTTAGTCTCTTATCGTCTAGGTATACTGCTACATATCTCGTACCCATTAATACTTTTCCCATCAGTTCCTGATAGGTGCCTGGTGCCGCTGCTATTCCAAATGGCATTCTGTTAAAACAGTATTGCCCTGATTTGGTTGAAAACGCCGTTTTCAACTTTGATTCGTCTTTTAGTTCTACTTGATAATATTCATTTCTAAGATCTATCGAAATGAAATACTTTGCTCCACCCAATTTATCTAACATCTCTGCTATATTCGGCATAGGAAACGCCTGTCTCTCTGTTACTAGGTTAAATTGCCTGAAATCAAGGCATAATCTGATATCTTGCTTTTCTTTCTTCCAGGCGCATATTAATGGAGTGTTCCATGGCGAAAACCACTTTTTGATAATATTGCTTTCTCATAAGTTTTTATCGCTTCATGTATTTTACCTTCCAAGTTGACTGGTTGTCTCCAAGGTTTAATATTTATCGGTTTTCCTTGAGTCTCTATTTTATGCTTCAACAGCTTTGTGCAGCCAATGTCCCGTTTATCAGCCATAAAAACATTTTGATTCTTTTTTATAATGTTTAGTGGTATCGGGTTGTTTATCTTTAAAGTATTCTTTGCTCTTTCAAATCGTTCCATCTCCGTTATTGTCTTCCCAAATTTGACTTCGATACTGCATATGTGCTCTTGCTTCGTTTTCTCGACCTCTTATACTGGCCACTTTAGTTGTATACCAAATTGTTTTTGCAACTCTATACCCCAATTACCTCTGGAGTCATATATCGTACTATCGTAAACTTTACCCTTCTTTTCCTGCCGTTTATTCCTATTTCTAATATTGCTTTACCTTTCGTTTCTAAAACACTATTATTTGCGCATCTCAATGTATCAGTCGTTGTTGTTAGTTCTACATCTTTAAGTTTCTCAAATTTGCTCCAACTCATGACATTTACTGTATTCTAATAGTTACACTTGGTCGGACTTGCACTTTATCATAATTAATAATATCATTTTCCATCCATCTAATATGAGTATTTGTATTTTTTTTCTTTCTCTTTCTGCAAAATCCTTTTTATGAATCTGTTCACTTTCCTTATTACATTATTTTCTTCTTCCGTTACATTTGTATCTTTCACATCTTTTTCTATAATACATGATATTTTACTTTTATTATAATTATTAATAATTTGGGAGTCAGCATAGCTGTTTAATACACTGCCCCGACAATCTCCTCTTCTATCGGGGCGTTGATATTTGGGTATTCTCTGTATTTATTTTCTATTCTTTCATCACTTGGTTTGTCTATGAATGCTACGTATCTCTTGTCTGCTTCTATTGTTTCTTTTCTCGTTCCTTGATAACCATGACCTGTTTCGTATCGCTATTGTCGTCTTCCAAAATTCTCATTGATTCTCCGATATCTCATTCTCTCTTTATGACCTCCCAAGCTACACCTCGTACACCTTATTTTTTGACAATCTCTTCTAACGTGTCCCGGGGTACCACACGCACAACATTCGACTACCTTTCCCTGCATCTGTGGACACTGACTTCTTACATGTCCTTGTCTACCACATGTAAAACATGTAACTGCCTTCTTTGTAATGCAATCTCTACAGGTCCAACCTTCGGTCTTAGTTCTAATCGGTCTTTATTCTCGATACTCTCTTGGCTTGCTATTATATTTTGGTGATACAATATTTCTTGCTTGATTTGTAACCGCGTCTCTGTAATTCCTTGTTATATTCTGTTCTGGTCTTCTTTCTCTTACTACATAGATCTCTTCTGCAACTATACGAGATTCATGTAACTTCTTGATTTTTTTCTTCACTTCCGTTGTTCCTTTGGTGTCACTTAGATACAATTCTCGTTTCAAAGTCTACTCGGCTGCACAGTGTACTAGCAGATATTATGTTAAACTTTCCTTGTTTAACTCATGCTCCAATATTTTATCGACTAACTCGTCTATGATAGTAAAATATTTATCGGGCTCTTCACTCGTCTGTCTATAAGACATAACAAATTTTAAATCCTCTTTTCTTGACGAATGCCTTCCACAATCTTTCCTTATAACATTTGATATTTTGGTCAACTCATGTATATATATATATATATATATATATAAATAAATAAATATATATATATATATATGTGTGTGTGTGTGTGTAGGCATTTGTACCATTTTAAAATATTTATCGCACATCATCTCCTCTATGATAATCATTTGGGAATAGCTTCTTTATGAAGAAATCCATAGACGTGGTCGCCATATTAGAATCTGCTAACAAATCTTCAAAATTATTTTTTAAATCCGGTTCAAAAGTTAACAACATAATTCCAAGTATTTATTTAATGAAATATTGTATAATTTTAAACAAATTTTCAGCGTTGAATAAAAATTTTTTCGGAACCACTTATTAAAATTTCGATATTTAAAATACATTTTTTAAAAATTATTTTAAAAGTTAATTTAATAGTCAATTATTTATAATTTAAAATTATCTTAACCCCTTAACGCACAATTTTAAAAAAAACGACCAAAAATAATCAATTTTTTTTCTTTAAGAAAATATATATTTGGACCAATTTCAATAAAAAACAATATAATGTAACAATAAAATAATAATATTTATTAGCTGAAAAATAATAAACTAAAACTATTCAAAAACTATCACGTCACTGCACATTTTGTCCGGTTTTGCGCGAACGTATATATACGTCAGTGCGCGTTAAGGGGTTAATAAATGATTGAAATATTTAATTCTCAGCTGAAAACACCTCGCAATTGTAATAGTGAAAAAACACGTCAATGTAATTACTGAATTATATTGGTAGAAAATCTTGTCTGTGTCTGTTTCGAATTTGTTTATTGCGTTGCGAATAATTTTGTAACCCTTCATGTGTCAGTAGCAAGTGCGGAGCGTAGCTTTTCAAAAATAAAAATTAATAGAAACATATTAGAAAACTGCAATGACACAGAACAGTTTCGACGGTTCAGCAACAATTTCAATCGAGCGAAGTTTATTAAAAGAAATTAACACGACCCATTTAATATATACATTTGCTCAAGCAAAAGTATGAAAAGTTATTTTCTAATAATTTTTCATATGCATTAATAAAACAAATAAGTTTTAAGTTTTTTAGGGAGGAAGTTGAAAAATTGGCGTAGGGGCACAGCGTAGCCCAGATCCAGCATTGGTCATAACCATATGCTGATGGGCCTGGACTGTATTATAAATAATATAATTCCGTCACATTGATGAGCGAGTTTATTTCATCTACTTGCTTCATATTATATCTGTTGCTTATAATATAAATATAAAAGAATATTTTGTATTTCAATAAATCAGTTATTTGTATCCTTCGTGATCAAAGTATTCATAAATCATCGACAAAACTGTAATTTAGAAATGTGTGAGAGGCACTTTAAAAAATTCCTGTACAGGAAACTATTGAACCTAGAAAAGGATGTGGTTAATATCATATGTTTATATTCCTTATAAATTTGTGTCGAAATCCGCGGAGGGTAAGGACCTCATTGATATGATTTATGTATGTGAATATACATACTGCGAATACTGTGTATTATCCTTTACATTTTATGAATCGTTTTTTCAAAATATTATTATTCTTTAACAAATGGTATACCATTCGCACCTATCAAAAGAAATAGGTTTCCACGAAAGAAAATATCAACTGATTTATCCTTCATTAAGGTGTAAGTATGATCATGAATGTTAACAAATCTAATATTTTCCATGACTTTTTGGTAATAGTAAATGCTTACGAATACTGTGAAAAAATTATCCATTTTAGGTGGATATTTCTATTATAAACAGGGCCGGATCTATGGGTGGAGCGAGGGAGCGACCGCACCAGGCGCCAGAATCACACTGAAAAAAAGGCGCCTTTTCGATCAAATTGAAGAATAATTATTCTCAACAAAACTATCATACTGACTGTTATTATAACACGTATTTCTACATAATAATCTATATTTTGATAAATTTGCATTTTTGAGCGCTTTTCCTCTATATATATATATATATATATATATATATTATTACAATAATGTTAAATTTTTATTGAACAAAATTCAAATTTTTCACATTGCTTTGAAACTGTCTCTTTATTGGCGAAAAATCAAATTTGACTTTAACAATATAGGCGCCTTTTCAAGAAGTTTGCTCCAGGCGCCAAAATAGTACCATCCGGTACTGATTATAAATACATTTATATAATCTTGTTATTTTAAAAAATATATTACAAGAAATTGTAATAAGATATGAAATTCAAAAATAAGAAAAGAAACAAGTTTATTACCAGTAAAAAGAATTTGCTTCAGGAGCGGTTTGAAAGGGCGGCAAATTTAAAATAAAAACCAATTGCAAAAAAAATTTAATTTTGTGAAATAAAAATTAAATTAAGATTATTTTGTGGTGTCATTCAGTGGCGCCCACGTGGGTATTGCTTGAAGCAGAGAGCGTCAAATGAAAAGTTGGGGGGGAACTTGTAAATTTGATTTTAAGGGGGGGATACACAATGAATGACTAAATGTACTTGCAAAACAAAATAGTTACAATACTGCAGTTTAGAAAACATGCTTGGTCGAGCAATTTTATCACAATATCTCTTTGATAATTCTATTGTCAGATATCCAATTGCTATCACCAATTGCTGTGATTTGTCCCTTGCTCTTTCAATTGATATGCAGTTGTTTTGTGATTCGCGCAATCCCTCTCCCACCTTTTTATCCACGATAGGGAATGATATTCATGGGATAATTGATTTACTCTCACACCCTGAGAATAGACAAAATAGAATTCTGAAAGCATCATGTTGCTGCATTAATTATTCACACCCTCTCACACACTCACATGTTTTATTATACAAACCCCCTCCAACCAATCCATCGCCATTCGATATAACTAAACTATTTCATTAATAGCGGGTGGATGGATTTTATTGACAAGTCACTCACCCCTGTCAGAAATTGGCGAAAATTTTTGTTCACACCCACGGCTTTGATTCCCGTACACACACGTAAATTTCTCCTAAATTTCTAACTGGGACTATCATGCGTCTCATTGCTATTAACTACACTCTTTAACTTATCATTTAACGTAGCTCATTCCACACACTCATTCTGCATATTCTTTCATTCCCCCGCACGTACAATAGACAGTGAGTCATCAATGGTTTGATAACAATAACAAGGTCAAGTTGTTATTCCAGTAATAAGCTTCTCTTACTTATCATGTGACCTAGATTCCTTCACACTAAAGTACATTTAATTTAATATTGCAATTGACACTCTATTGGCTAAATGTAACCCAATGATTATATACCTCGATACGGTGTAGTGGCTTTTGATGGCATAAAAGCCACCACATTACATTAATTGATAAAGATCAGATAGTAAACAGGATGCCACGACAGCAGTCAATATATTATAAATATAAGTGCACTGAACCTATGTGTGGAATGAGCATTCGTGGGGACAAGTGGCAAGCACACATTCTGGCAAAGCACAAATACAAAGCCATTAGGTAAGATGAAGAGTATGTACATTTTGAATATATTGTTTTTAAAATGTTCTCAATTGGCCTATTCTTTTGCAGGAATATGGAGATACGTCGAAAGATAATCGAAGTAAAGAAGCCTGGTGGTACGTGGGAGATATATCGTAGCAATCCAATAGTTCCTTCAAATGACAGTGTTCCGTCGACAAACAACGCAAATGTTTCATTGAGTATTATTCTCTCCCCCACTAGCACTGACCTGACACTGTCCACACCTTATTCTCATTGTTCATCTGTTGAAGAATTTGAAGTCATTGAAGAAATTGTTTGTGTGGACGATGATATGTGTGCAAGAAATTGTGGTCAAGAGTAGGGTATTGTGTGGACCCGGGAACAAAGACATATGACGTCATCGATGACGTCACAAAGACATATTACGTCATACCCCCCTACCCCCCCTACCCCCCCGGGGGGGGGTATTTTTTTTTTTTTTTTTTTTTTTTTTTTTTTTTTTTTTTTTAAATTTTTTTTTTTTTTTTTTTTTTTTTTTAAATTTTTTTTTTTTTTTTTTTTTTTTTTTTTTTTTTTTTTAAATTTTTTTTTTTTTTTTAAATTTTTTTTTTTTTTTTTTTAAAATTTTTTTTTTTAAAATTTATATTACGTTGCGGTATTTTAAAATTTATATTACGTTGCGGTATTTTAAAATTTATATTACGTTGCGGTATTTTAAAATTTATATTACGTTGCGGTATTTTAAAAATATATTACGTTGCGGTATTTTAAAAATATATTTTGATGGTTAAATAAAATTATTACACACAATACTCAGACAAAATATTCTGTTCCCCTATGGTCACACACACAATGTATAAAAATATTATTAATGTCCACACACGCAACAAGTTAGTGTTCTCATCGATATATTATTAATCTATATACTCCGAGTTTATCCGACAAAATATTCTGTCCCCCTATGGGTACTGCTCACAAGGGTACTGGTCGCGCTCAACAACTCGCAAGGGTATTATTAAACAATGTAATAAAACATATATTATTATTATTATTATTATTATTATTATTATTATTATTATTATTATTATTATTATTATTATTATTATTATTATTATTATTATTATGGGTACTGCTCACAAAGGTTATTAACACACTGGGTAAAGGTCATAAAGGTAAAGGTCACAAATGTACTGCTAAAAATATTCAAGACATTAACAAAGAAATTATACTTTAAATATACACTAAAATTTATTAACACATTCACATTCATCATCTCCACATTTCATAACATTTTCAACAACATGATCTATACAATCGCTATATACACATGGTTCAGTATCTGTAAACTCCTCCATAGGTTCATCAATTTCTTGAATACTTTCCTCATCATCTTGAGTGTTTTCTTCATCAGTTTCACTCTCTGCTACCCAGTCTATATTTAATGCGTTTGTAACAGATAATATATCCTCCATTTTCACACCAGATATTTCTGCTAATTTTTCCAATAAAAAGTTTATTATAAATTCTAAATAGTAAATAATTCGATAATTAACTAATCATATTAACCTTTTTCTGTAGTCATTATTAATATTTTAAAACTATAGTGTATATTTGTTTATAGAAAATATAGAAAATAATCGAAAACAAATATGACTAAATACATTTATTAAATACAACAACAAATTTATTAAAATATCTGTGAAAGTCTAGCAGACATAATTTTCCAAATTGGAGAATACACATCATTGTTATCAACTTTATATCCTTGGATTGCAATTGTTATATACCAATTTTCGTTTTCTTTGAAACCGATTTCATCAAAGGAATCATAAAATCTTGCATATCTGTTGTTGAACCAGGCATGTTGATTACAAGATAGATTCGTATTCAACCGTTTGAAAACCTCATCAATAGATTTAATATCTATCATTGAAAGCGTGCCGGATAAGAATTGAAATTTAGTTGGAATTAGCTTGATCGGTGACGCCAATTTCATATTGATTTCTTCTTTTAAAAAATACATTTTATAGTTGTGGAACATTTGAACAGGTTGTACAAGTTCTGGAACAACTTTTGGCTTTTCAGTGCTTGAAATTTTCTTTGTCATCGTGAATTATGATTAAAATGAAATGGTACAGGGTTTTTATACCTATGACTATTGTTTATCAACCAATCAGATTGTTGTATGTCTTTGTTTAAATTGCATGTCATTTGCATTAATGTTGCATTAATGTTTTTATTATAAATATTGTTTTTTATTATTATTTCTAATATTACTATTATTATTTCTATTACTATTATTATTTCGATTTACAAAAACAAAACAATTCAACATAAAAATTTATTTTGATACAATCTGACTCGAGTGGTGATTTCTCAGAGTCTTCACCAAACACCATTCAACATATTGTTGATAACGGAAATTGCAACAGCTACATCCGAAAATGCAAGGAGCCTCTGGTTTCATTTCTTTCATCCCCCTTCCTATCTTGATATCCCATAGAAAGGTGTTTATTATATCAAATATCCAGATTCGTGTTTGGTTGTATACCAAATCCGGAATGATAGCTGTATCTCTATCTTGTAGAATTTCATTTAATTCTGGATAATAGAAGCATAATCTTTGCAGGATAATTGATTGATATTCATCTGTAAAATATATATATTAATGTAATAATAAAAATTTGAAATTACCATAATTTGCATGCTCTTTCATTGAGGTGATTGCGGAACTTTGTATGTTGTACATTTTTGTTGAATAAATGACAACTAAATCGAAAACATTTTGTTATAAATAATCATCAGCCAATTAGATTTCGACCAATCAGAATCATGCATTTCAATTGCATTGAATTTGTAATGATAAATAATTAATTAAGTGATAATAAAAAATCTAAAAATTCATTTCCTTCAATTATTGATTTAATTTCAGATATGATATTATCAACTATACATTTGTAATCAATATTTTTTATTCCAAGAATTACTATCTTACCGCTAGCGAATATATTTACACACATAGGGTTATATTTTATATATCTCAAAGCTGGAAATAATTCTGGTTCGTAAAAGCATGGTATTAATTTAGCCAATTTATTTAAATTACAAGAAAAACCTATATCGGAAGTTATGGTTATCGATTGTATTTCTAAATCATAAACATTATATTCACTAGCTTTGATTATTTCCTTACACCCCATAATTCTACATTTACCAGTTTTGAAATATATTATTGGATATTTTTTACTTCTATTGATGAGTTGTTGTGGTTTCCCCATTGGAAATACCATTTTTGATACATCAGCTTTTGCCCTGTAATTTATATTTGAAAGCATTTTAATGAAATAATTATAAAAACTCTGTTATATATAGTTATTTTAAAAAGGAGTTCATTTAAATTATCAATATAAACAATAATTATATATAGTTTAAATTTAAAAATGGAATTACGAAATGATGCAGTATACCAAATCGTTGGTCCAAGTGGTAGTGGAAAAACATTATTTGTTTGTAAATTACTAAAATCAAATTTGTTCAAAACAAAATTCAACAATATTTATTGGCATAGGGGCGCCGATGAAGAACATGGATTGACACAATCAAGTTTCTGTCAATTGAAAAACATGAAAATAGTAAAGGGTTTTGATAAAAACTGGTCAAGTCGTTTGAAGAAAGATGATGTAATCATTATCGATGATTTGTATCAAGAAGCCAATAAAGAAAAGGATTTTAATAATTTATTCACAAAAATCAGCAGACATGTTGGTGTAACAGTTATTTTCATAACACAAAATTTATTTCATCAAGGTGGGGCACATCGAACACGTAATTTAAATGTACAATATCTAGTTATTTTCAAGAATCCTAGAGATGCAACTGTCATTGATTTTCTTGGACGACAAGCATACCCTAATAACCGTAATTTTCTTATCAATGCATTTCAAGATGCTACGAAAATACCTCATGGGTATATATTTCTCGATTTCACACAACAATGTCCTGATGATATACGGGTAAAAACAGATATTTTCAACCCAAAAGGTGCCATGGTTTATAAACAAAGTTCAAAACAAAATTGAAAACATATAAATCATGTTTTCAAAAACAAGGATATCGAGTAAAAAACAACCAAAAGTTCCACCAACAACTAGTTATACTCCATCTAAAGAACTTATTACAGAAAATTTTCCTGCAATGAATCTTATTTCGAAAAATCCTAAACCTAAACCTAAAAGTAAAACCACTAAGAAAGTAAAAGTTGTTAAAAATCATCGGAGTTTCCCGTTTTTCAATACATTGTTAAAAGCACCCAGTATGAAAAGAAACAGTATTTTACAATCTTTTCCAAATTATGTTGTCGATGATTTACTCGATATTATACTTAAAGTAGTCAAAGGCAAGATTAAAATCAGTAAATCTAAAAAACAATTATTGAGTAAACATAGGAAACCTTTGCTATCATTAGTAAATAATAAAAATCGTCAACAAATGAGAAAAATTATATATAAACAACAAGGGGGATTTATCGGTGCATTGATACCTTTAGCAATATCATTATTAGGCGGAATAATAGGAAGTCGATCATAAACAATGGGTGCTAATCCTTCATTACCCGACATTAAATTTAATATTAAATCTTCTTGTTGTAATGGAGAAGATTTGGACGAACCCGGAAGACGAAGCCGGTTTGGTGGAGTGGCAAAATTAAGCGAAAGAGTTCCGAATTCGAAAAAGGAAACCCAGAAGTGGTTATCAGACCAGCTTGCGTACAGTTTGAACAAACCAATGCAGAAACGATTTCCAACAAGAGCATATAAAACATATGGAATGAATGATTTATGGCAAATGGATTTGATGGAGATGATACCCTATTCGAAAATTAACAATGGGTATAAATATATTTTAACATGTATTGATGTATTCAGTCGGTTTGCCCGAGCAATACCCGTCAAGGCAAAATCTGCAGATGAAATGTCTAAAGCTGTTATTGATTTATTTAAAGATGGACATCCTAATAACTTGCAAACGGATTTAGGTATTAATAATATTATTTTTATTATTATTATTATTATTATTATTATTATTATTATTATAGGTAAAGAATTCTACAACAGTAAAGTCAAGCAAATCCTCAATAAATTGAAAATAAACCATTACTCAGTACATTCTCAATACAAAGCTGCTCATGTTGAAAGATTTAACAGAACATTGAGAGATAGATTAAAGAAATTATTCGTGCATCAAGGTAATAAAAAATGGGTAAATGCTTTACCAAAAATAATAACCAGTTATAATCATTCGTCACATCGAGGACTTAATGGATTGAGACCGATTGATATCACTTCAAAAACAACCTATTCTAAAAAACCTGTAAAAATTACAAAACCGAAATATAAAGTTGGTGACCATGTTAGAATTAGTAAAATTAGTGCATCACCATTTATTAAAAATTTCGATACAAATTGGAGTGATGAAGTCTTTGTAATTTCAAAAATAAATACTAGTCAGAATCCTGTAATGTATGTCATCAGTGATTATGATAACAATATTGTACAAGGAAAATTTTATGAGCAAGAATTACAAGTTATTCCTCCTCCAAAAGTATTTAGAATTCAAAAGATATTGAAAACTAAAAAGGTCGGCAAGGATAAACAATACTATGTCAAATGGCATGGTTATCAAAACCCATCATGGATATCAGAAAAGGATCTAGTAAAGTGAATTTTTATACTATTTTACCAAGCAATAGTTGCCCATTAATTCATCCAGACAATCAAGCCAGTAAATTCATGGTCAATCTCCAGAATCCGATTTCTTTAAATGGGGACTGGGAAGTTGCACTGCAAGATTTTACATTCGTGTACAACACATTCCCATTTTATAGTCAATGTAAGATTGATTTCAAAAGGAATGCTATGAAAACATGTAGCGGTATCTTTATTATCAGTAATTATGATAAAACATATCATATTCCAAATCAGATATTAGATCAGCACTGCTCTATGTTTTACAAGGATGGATTAAATATCAGTTGTGATTTTAAACCATTTACAATAACATTCGAATATATTGAAGATGCCAGACGAATGGGTTGCAATAAGTTGAAAAATGAAGTTATGGAAACCGAATATTTATTACGCTTTAATCTATTTGAAGCAAACAGTGTAATGAGAGAAGAAATCAAAATATCTGTGTCGTATAATAATGAAGTTGAAGAATCATTCACCTTTGCTGACGAATTATATATTGATAAACTTGATGTGTTACTTAAATATTTAAAGTACAATTGTTCACACATATTTAAAAGTTTGGACATTGTGAAAGATCTGTTATTTACATTCAGTTTGAATGATGACATTTGCGAAGTTACATTTGATAAAAATTTGACAAATACACTTGGATTAGAGAAGCAGCAATATCGGGAAAAATCGGCTGGTATACGTAAACCAAGAATACTTGAACATCATCAACAAATGTTCATATATACTAATATTATTGAGCCTATTATTGTTGGTGATTCCAGTGTTCCTCTTTTGAAATCGGTATGGATTGGAAAATATGAACATGATGAAGTTGTCAATATAAATATCGATAATCCCATGTATTTACCAATTTCAAGCTCATGTATAAACAATATAGAAATAAATATTCGTGACGATAGTGGAAAACTTATAAACTTCCCAAAAGACTCAAAAACTCATTTGACACTACATTTTCGTAAAGTAGATGGCTAATTCCGATATTATTAGTATGTATAGTGATAGCCAATCTGGCGGTGAATTACCATATTTTATTGGTAAACAGTACGGATCAGGTTGGTTAAAAACAATAGGGAGAAACATGTAGTGTCTTTTCCTATCCTATCTCTATTTTCATTGGTCGGTTAATAAAACCTGTAATATCTCTCTTATATAGTCTACACTTTCATTTTTTCATCACTTTTAAAAATCATTTAACAATATTTAACAACATGAACAACAACAACAATATTCAAAGAATTGACGGAAAGATCGTTGGAGGAATTAATGGTAAATTTATTATTTTATTATTTTATTATTTTTAATATGATTATTAGGTACTAATCAACAAATTAAAATGAATATCGACGGACAAGCTGTAGACATGAATAGAATAAATGGTAATAGTTTACTCTTATTATCATTATTATTTTTATTATGCTTTTAGATGGAAATGTAATAAATACTTCTGCTGGTGCTGATGCTGGAAAATTTCTTTCGAAAGGACGAAAATGTAAGTATTTATTTATTGTAATAAGTTTTTAAGTTTTTTAAACAATATTAATAATAATAATAATAATATTTAACAAATAATAATAATAATTAAAAGAAGAAACTTATGAAAAGAAGATTTATTCATGAAAAGAAGATTTACTTATTTATTTATGATGATTTTGAAAGGAAGATTTATGAAAAGAAGATATTTTAAAATAAGATTTATTTATGATGATTTTGAAAGGAAGATTTATGAAAAGAAGATTTATTCATGAAAAGAAGATTTATGATGATTTTGAAAGGAAGATTTATGAAAAGATTTATTCATGCAAAGAAAATTTACTTATTTATTTATGATGATTTTGAAAGGAAGATTTATGAAAAGATTTATTCATGAAAAGAAGATTTATGATAATTTTGAAAGGAAGATTTATGAAAAGAAGATTTATTTATGATGATTTATGAAAAGAAGATTTATGAAATATGATGATTTTGAACATTATAATTAATAACTTTTATATATTATTTATTTATGAAAACGAATTAAATTATATATTATATATTATTTTTTTTATAAGATACTATTTAAAAGTCAATTTTGAATAATATCTTACGAAAAATATCTTAAACTTTAAAAATGATTATTAGAAGATTTATTTATTTATGATGATTTTATAAAGAAGATTTATGAAATATGATGATTTTGAACATTATAATTAATAACTTTTATATATTATTTATGAAAATCTATTTTAGAAAATGAATTATTTATTTATGAAAATGAATTAAATTATATATTATTTTTTATAAGATACTATTTAAAAGTCAATTTTGAATAATATCTTACGAAAAATATCTTAAACTTTAAAAATGATTATTAGAAGATTTATTTATTTATGATGATTTATGAAATATGATGATTTTGAACATTATAATTAATAACTTTTATATATTATTTATGAAAATCTATTTTAGAAAATGAATTATGAAAATGAATTATATATATTTTATAATATTTTTTATAAGATACTATTTAAAAGTCAATTTTGAATAATATCTTACGAAAAATATCTTAAACTTTAAAAATGATTATTATCTTATTATTTTTTAAACATTTTATGATAAAAATATTTTCATAGGTTTGAAATACCAAAACTTTTGTAATAGTCAATATCATAATGACTGCGATGATATAATGGAAAGATATTATAGTCATAAATATAACGGTGTCACCTACATCCTATGCCCTAAATGTGAGGTTATTGAAGTTATAACGTATAAGGAATTTTATAATAAGCATAGACTCCATCTCCAACAATTTAAACCTTCTAAGAAGTCTCTTTTCTATAGCTTATATGAATCGTTTGTTAACAATAATAATAATAATAATAATATCAACAACACTAATAATAATATCAACAACACTAATAATATCAACAACAACACTAATAATAATAATATCAACACTAATAATATCAACAACAATAATAATATCAACAATAATGATAATAATATCACCAACAATAATACTAACAACACCAATAATAATGATATAAACGAAATAACTAAACTAAAAGATCAAGTAAATAAATTAAATGATCAAATAAATAATCTAATTAATATGAATAAAAGAAAAAATAATGAAAAAATCAATTCAATACCAAGTAAAAAATCTAAAGTTATTGAAATAATCAACATAAGTGATGATGATGAAATAATCAACATAAGTGATGATGAAATTGATAATAATAGTAGTAGTAATATTTATTATAATAATGTTAATAATAATAATTATATTAATCAAATAGGTTATGGTGTCGTAGATGTCACCAGTGATTTAAATAATAATCATATTATATTAAAAATGGACGTTTCGTCTTTAGATTTAAAAACGGTCTCTGTACCAGACATTTTAATAAATAAATTAAATTTATATGTAAATAAATTAAAATCATGTAAAATTCAATTTTGTCTAAAGGTGGAATTTATAAAAGATGATGAGTTACAATCTTTTGTAATCTCGAATTCCGCCCGAGTTTGGAGCGATACATTCATTGACGAAGGTATTGCTCGTTTAAATGAAAAAATAATTAAAATTAATGAGAAAGGTAGTAATTGGACTATCAATAAAATAGAATACATAAGCTTTGTTCTGACTAAATTTGCTGAAATAAGTCGGTTAAGTGGTAGAAGTTTTATTGAAACCCCAAAATCTTTAAGAAACTTAAGCTGTCTCGTTAATGTAGTTAATAATGACCACTTCTGCTTTTTGTATAGTTTCTTGTCAATTATTAAATATGATAGTATAAATAGGCAATATAGAAATCGCCCTAATTCCTACAATCTTTCTGAAATTAAATTTGATCCTAATGATATGCCGATGAAATTATCAAATATAAGTAAATTTGAACAACAAAATCCGGGTTATAGTATAAATGTTCTTACTTATAACGAAAAGGCTTTGATTGACATTTCCGATGAAGATGCAGTTATGAAACATCCCTTTATTGATATAATATATAGGAGTAAGATAGTAGGAGCCATCTCAATTTATTATCAATTTATTATTAATTGAAAAGAATGATAATTATCATTATCTTGGAATCACAGACCTAAATAGATTTCTTAATTGTAGGAATAGTTCAATCACTCCTGTTAGGATTTGTAGTCAGTGGTGCCCTAGATGTTTAAACGGTTTTAGAAATGATGACGCTTTTAATAGACATAAGGGTCTTTGCGATAAAAATCAGCTTGGTACTACCTTGTACACATTGCCTAAAAATAAATATTTAGAATTTACTGATTGGAGTAAAACAGTTACTCCTCCCTTTGTTATTTACGCTGACTTTGAGGCTATCTTACCTAAAGACACTCGCTACTTTCAACGTCATCTGCCTATTTCTGCCGGTATGCTTTTTATTAATAATTTCACGGGCGTAAAAATTTATAAGTCGTTCACCGGTTTAGATTGTGTCGATCAATTTCTTACTGAAATTGAAATGATAGGGAAATATATTGTAACTCCTTATTATTATAAAAATTATCAAAAGAAAATGATAATTACAGATGAGCAACAATTAATGTTTGAAAACAGCACATCATGTTATTTGTGCAATAAGCCTTTAGTTAGTCCAGTTAGGGACCATGATCATTTTACCGGTCTATATCTTGGTGCCGCTTGTACAACTTGTAATCTGTCGAGGCAAATTAGACATACCCTTCCTGTAGTATTTCATAATTTAAAGGGTTATGATCTGCATCATATCTTGAAATTTGGCCTTTCAAAATATCATTCATGGAATATTAGTTGTATTCCTTTAACCAGCGAGAAATTCCTTAGTCTTTTTGCTAGGATTGACTCATTAACTGTTAAATTTATAGACTCTTATCAATTTGTCAGCGAGTCTTTAAATAATGCTGTCAAAACTTTATCATCTTTACCCTTGACCGAATCAGAATTTCAGGGTACAATAATAACTGCAAAGGGAATTTTTCCTTATGATGCCGCAACTTCATTAGAGGTTTTACATAACACTCATCAGTTACCACCTATTTGGAAAGATGTGACTCCCGCTGAATATGAGACAGCTCAGCGAATTTGGGTTGAAACTTCATGTACTTCACTTTTCGATTACATGATGGTTTATTTAAAACTTGATGTTTTCCTTTTAGCCGATTTTTTCCAACAATTTAGAGCTAAGTCCATTGCTCATAACCGACTAGAGCCATTAAATTTCTTAGGGATTCCAGGTATGTCTTGGAATTCAGCCTTATTAACTTTAAACTCTCCAATTGAGCTCCTCACCGATATGGAGATGTATAACGTTTTCGAGGGCGGTATCCGTGGCGGACTAACTTTTGTAAATAAACATTATGTAAAAACAGACCCGGATACCGCTTTGCTTTACATAGATATAAATAATTTATACGGTTGGGCTTTAAGTCAACCATTACCTTGCAGTGACTTTGAATGGGTTACTGATGATAATTTATTAAATAATATAATTGTTGAATGCACAACGGTAGATTTAGATCTGCTTGATTATGGTTATACCATAGAAGTGGATTTAGAAATACCGACGTCAATTCACGACAAACTGGACGATCTTCCCGTTGCCGCTGAAAAGATGTGTGTACCGGGTTCAAAAATAGAGAAGCTGTTGCTTACACACAGCCCCAAGAGGAACTACGTTCTTCATTGGAGGCTTCTACAAATATTTATTAAATTAGGTGTTAAAATATCAAAAACACATAGAGCAATTAAATTTAAACAAGATAAAATTTTCAAAAATTATATTAACACAAATACGGCGTTACGAGCAGCGTCGACAAATAAACTCGATAAAAATTTCTATAAATTATTAAACAACAGTGTTTACGGCAAGACTGTTGAAAATCTTAAAAAACGTATTAATTTACGTCTGTGTAATTCTTCACAGAGATTATTAACATTCTGTTCGAAACCGACTTTTCGTAAATCCACGAAAATCGATGATGACTTGATTTCGGTTTTATTGAGGAAGGACATAGTGTGTTTGAATAGACCTAGTTACATTGGTCAAACCGTACTTGATTTATCCAAACTCAGGATGTACCAGCTGCAGTATGAAGAGTTGCAAAAATATCGCGACGAATTCAACTGCGAAATTAATATCGTTGCTGGAGACACAGATTCCTTCTTCTTGGAAATTAAACATTGTAGTCTTGACATTCTTTTACCTGCGATGATTAGAGATCAATTATTAGATACTTCGAATTATGACCCAAATCATCCTTTATATAGTAGGAACCTTGATTCTGTCATTGGTAAATTCAAAGACGAGAATAAAGGGTTATTATATAAAGATTGGGTGTTCTTGAGACCTAAATGTTACAGTTTGATGGGTGATGAGGAAAGTATGAAGGCCAAGGGGATAAGTATGAAAGATACTGGACTAACACATCAGTCGTATCTAGATTGTTATTTAAATGATAAAATATACACAGTCCCTCAGTTTAGAATAACGTCAAAAAATCACCAACTTTTTAGTATTAAAAATAATAAAAGAGCCTTGACGTGTAGAGATGATAAGCGAAATTGGGTGGATAAAAATCAAAGTTTGGCATATGGCCATTATAGGGGCGGTGACACCGATATATTTATAGATTCAACGGAAGCTATCTCATCAGATGATACAAATGATTTCCATGATACAGATGATTTCCATGATCCAGCAGATGATAATTATTTTGGACATGATTATTTTCGATGATGTGTTTAAATTATTTAATAAATGTATTAGTCATATTGTCTTGAATATTTTTTAACAGTAACTTTGTGAACAATTTTTATACATTGTGTGTGTAATAATAATATGTTAAAGTTTTGGTAGTTACCTTTATGACCTTTACCCAGTGTGTTAATAAATTTTAGTGTATATTTAAAGTATAATTTCTTTGTTAATGTCTTGAATATTTTTAGCAGTACATTTGTGTCATTTACCTTTGTGAACAGTACCCATAATAATAATAATAATAATAATAATAATAATAATAATAATAATAATAATAATAATAATAATAATAATAATAATAATAATAATAATAATATTAATATTAATAATAATAATAATAATGATAATAATAATAATAATGATAATACTAATAATATTAATAATAATAATAATAATAATAATAATAATAATAATAATAATAATGATAATAATAATAATAATAATAATGATAATACTAATAATATTAATAATAATAATAATAATAATAATAATATTAATATTAATAATAATAATAATAATAATATATGTTTTATTACATTGTTTAATAATACCCTTGCGAGTTGTTGAGCGCGACCAGTACCCTTGTGAGCAGTACCCATAGGGGGACAGAATATTTTGTCGGATAAACTCGGAGTATATAGATTAATAATATATCGATGAGAACACTAACTTGTTGCGTGTGTGGACATTAATAATATTTTTATACATTGTGTGTGTGTGTGACCATAGGGGAACAGAATATTTTGTCTGAGTATTGTGTGTAATAATTTTATTTAACCATCAAAATAAGTTTTTAAAATACCGCAACGTAGTATATTTTTAAAATACCGCAACGTAATATATTTTTAAAATACCGCAACGTAATATATTTTTTAAAATACCGCAACGTAATATATTTTTAAAATACCGCAACGTAATATAAATTTAAAAAAAAATTGTTTTTTAAAAAAAAATTAAAACAAAAAAATTTAAAAAAAAAAAAAAAAAAATTTAAAAAAAAAAAAAAAATTTAAAAAAAAAAAAAAAAATACCCCCCCCTCCCCCCGGGGGTGGGGGGGTGGGGGGTATGACGTCATATGTCTTTGTGACGTCATCGATGACGTCATATGTCTTTGTTCCCGGGTCCACACAATACCCTACTGTCAAGATTCCGGGGTACTTAATATTAAATGCATCGCACAAAATCCATTGCCATTGCCATCTACTCTCAATGAAGACAATGTAATGAATTTATCAGATACTGCTCATACCAGTGACGTAAGTTGCAAGCATAGAAATGATAATGGACTTAAAGGTACCTCATTTTCAAATGATCCATCTTTATATTCAAACAAAAAAATTGAATCGGTAATTATTAATCTTCTGCTCTCGAGTGGACCTTGTCAGCCAGACGAGATGTTCACTTTTCCTAAGGTAAATGGGAGAAGCTTTCAGCATTCATGGTTCCAAGTTTTTCTCCCAGATAACAGTAAAGAAAGGCGCAATTGGCTTACATACAGCAAGATGAGTGATAAGGCATATTGTTTACCTTGCTTGTTGTTCACAATTCCTGGAATGCAGCAAGGGCAACAACTCATCTGGTCAAGAGATGGCTATATGAATTGGACAAATGCTGCGAGAGACATTGTAAGCCATGAAAGGTCAACTAGTCACAAGGAATGCGAATTTGCCCGTATACGTTGGATAAGGGGACAAACAATTGATTCCCTATCTGTTAAACAAAATAATGAGGTTGTCCATTCCAACCGAGAAGTTGTTGCTTGTGTTATTGAGTCATTAAAGTATCTTTCAACTCAAATGTTGGCCTTACGTGGACATTCTATGACGGAAGGAAATTTCTATCACATTTTTGAGTTTGCAGCAAAATATAATCCTTATGCGGCTTCTTATCTTGAAAAGGTGCAAAAGTCTAGGAATGATAAAGTGAAAATGGATGTCAACTTCATTAGCAACCGAAATGTCGCACGACTTCTTGAAGTTATGAAAGAAACAATAACCTCTAAAATAGCTGCTGGCATTCATGCAAAACAAGCGTGCTCCCTTATTGTCGACTCAACTCAAGACGTCAGCAAACAGGAAGCCACATCAGTGTTACTTCGCTACATTGAAGTAGACGATAACGGCAAACCTACACCTGTTGAACGTCTTCTTGAAGTATTCACAAGTGGAGTGACAACTGGTGTATTCTTAAAAGAAAAGATCATGACAATTTTGCAGATGCATCATATTCAACCAGAATGGATTATTGGACAAGCGCTAGATGGCGCAGGCAATATGAGCGGAAAGCTGAAAGGTCTAAAGACTCTTATACAGAAAGAAGCACCAAAAGCACTCTATGTGTGGTGCCACAGTCATCGCCTTAACCTTGTTATCGCAGCAGCAATGTCGTGTAACATCCAAGTGAAAAATGCATTTGGAATTTTACAGGAATTGTATGAATATTTCTGTGGACATAAGCGTCATGATATTCTTTTAACACATCAACAGAGAGTCGCGAATACCAATAATCCACTACAGTTAAAACGAGTTCAATCAACTCGTTGGACAAGTCTTGCTTCTGCAGTGAATACAGTGAAACGCATCTTTCGTTCCATACTGTCCTCTCTTGACGAAATCTCTTCTGACCCAAGCATGGATGTAGCATCAGTATCTGGAGCAATCGGACTTGCCAAAAGATTGAGAGATTTCAAATTTATCATCACAATTTGCTTCCTCCATGACGTATTCCAGGTTTGGGGCCCAATAATACGCCACCTACAAGGGATGGCTGTTGACTTGACTATAGCTGTTGCATTGTTATCCTCCGGAATGAAGAAAATAACTGACATGCGAAACAACGCTGATCAATTGTGGACAACTCTACTTAGCGAAGCAGAATGTTTTGCTCAATCACATGGCATTGTTCCACAACTGAATGAAGAACGTTCTAAGCGTCGAAAGCGAATGGATGGGGAAATTTGTTCTGATGAAAGGTCTTGTGATGTACTTGACCGCCTGAGAGTTGAAATGTATATTTGCACCATTGACTCAATTTTGGCTCATTTTCAAGATCGCTTCAATGATGAGAATCAGGATTTGCTTGTGCAAATGTCTCATTTTTCATCAGGAAAGCTGATTAATGAACGAAAAATCAATTCAGCTGACATAAGCAAACTTTGTGACCTCTATGAATTAGATGCTGGAGAAATAGCATCTGAGTTGGCTGATTTTCGATCTGTGTACAAAGAACATCATGAACTTTGCCATTTGGCGGATGCTCATCTAGAAAGAGGTGAAATGGAAATCGCCATGGAAGACATCTCGGATGATGAACAGGTCAAGTAAGTGACGCAGAACAGCATGAATGGCACCTGAACAATTTCTTACTTCCGCTTCGGCTTCTCTCGGAGATTTCAAATTATGTTCATTTGAAGTCTCTCTACAAAATTTTGGTTTCCATTCCTGCGACAAGTTGTTCAGCCGAAAGAGCTTTTAGTCGACTTAAAATTATAAAGAATCGACTAAGCTCAAGCATGGGTGACCCATGGCTCTCAAGTCTTATGATCATAGCTGATGAAAAAGATATTATTAAAAGAATTCCTAATGATGAACTCATTGAACGATTTGCTCTTTGCTCTAGTCCTCTGTCTAAGTATTTGTTGTACAATTGATTGAAATACACATGTGCATTTACACTTTGCTTGATAGAAACCGAATTCATTTTGATCTTCTGGAAAAGCATTGAGATCTAAATCATCGCAACGTGCTAAAAACGTTTGCACAAAATGGTTCTAATAAGTTTAAAATTGTTAGACGTTTTTTGAATTTTCGCAAATCTTTAGTCCCTTCTAAAAACCTGCTTAAGCAACGGAGTTTCAACAAATATAAATTTACTGTTTCTTGTGAAATTTGTGGGGGGGGGAGCTGCGTCTATAGTTCAAGGGGGGATGGACGCCACTGGTGTCATTGAACGCACCCATTGTGCGTGTGGTGTCATTGAACGCACCCATTGTGCGTGTGGTGTCATTGAACGCACCCATTGTGCGTGTGGTGTCATTGAACGCACCCATTGTGCGTGTGGTGTCATTGAACGCACCCATTGTGCGTGTGGTGTCATTGAACGCACCCATTGTGCGTGTGGTGTCATTGAACGCACCCATTGTGCGTGTGGTGTCGTTGAACGCACCCATTGTGCGTAATTTAGTGTTTTAATTTTTGAACCAAATCAACATTTCAAGTTTTAAAATTTATAAAAATCAATAAGAGATGTTATTTAATTTTTATTTTGGATTATAAAAAAATTTTTAAAAAAAAGGAATGGGAGCGACAGGAAAATATTTTGCACGCAGGTGACCCAACACTTCGGCGCACATCTCTTTGCTTGTTTGAAATTTATTATCAAATGTAAACTTGCATTGTATTATCTGGCTCTTTAGAAGTCTGTATATGTACGACAAATGGGAAATAGTGGTAAACCCATAACATGTCTATCTAGTACCCATCGCAAGTTTATTCTCGATTGTTTAAATGATTTTCACTGTAAAGATTTTATTTTATCATCTCATTTGGAAACATTAGATGTTTTTTCTTTTTACTATAATTTTTTGTTACACTAAAAACAACCACTGAGTTTCATTTCAATTTTCTAATCAAATTATGTCACTCGAATCTTTCGATTTCAATTATTTTTCCCATTTTTAATTCAATATTTAATTAAAAATGAAAGTTTTAATTAGTATCATCAAACTTAAAGATTCTGAAATTAAAATTTATTTATATTATTAATATTATTATTATTGTTATTATTATTATTATTATTATTATATTATTATTATTGTTATTATTATTATTATTATTATTATTATTATTATTATTATTATTATTATTATTATTATTATTATTATTATTATTATTATTATTATTATTATTATTATTATTATTATTATTATTATTATTATTATTATTATTATTATTAGTTTAATTAATATATCAGTAATTAATAAAGAGTATTCATTTATTGAAAAGACCATGGAGTAGATTGATATTTGTTTAAGTTCAGGCACATCAAGATCGAATTTCTAGAGCACCAATTTTAGGCCGGAAATTGACAGGAAATTAACCAGAGATGCAGAAAGTTGAAATTAAAATTTGGTAAATATTCAAAAGAAATTGAACTCTATACAAACGGCAAATTAAATGGTATTCTGTATGTTTGCACGAGATGTCTCATGTTTTGTTGTTTGTTTGATACATATTTCATATATAGGACACAGGTCATACCTTGCAACTTCTTGGCTATGTCGATGACTTTCGGTTATTATTCTTATTATAATTAATTTATAAAGTAAATGTTATTTTGAATTTGTGAATACTTTTAAATGTTCTATTAAGCCGATTTAAATTTTTATGGATTTAAGTGAGTTTGTTCGCCCTTGATTAAAAGTTTAATTAAGAATCCCTGGGGTCAACATTACCATGAATTGTGTTTACTTGTATAAATAATTCTGGTACTACTTTAAATATCCCATCTTTGAACTCATATGAGATGGTTTGGTATGACCCGAGTTTTGGGGGAGCAAAAGAATAATTGAAAAATGATATTTTATTTATATGTAACATTTATAAAAAAAATTATAATTAAATCGATTACTTTTCATTTTTAACGAACGCCCTCCAAAGAATATATTCCAACTTGCTGAAATAACACGAACAGGGGAAATTTGCTATAGGTATATAGCCCCAAATGAAAAGGTTCGGATAACCAGTTTTTATGATGTATGCAATTAGAATCGACATTTAGAAAACAGAAAGTTTAGACATTCCATTAATAAGTGGAGGTGTAGTAAAACATTATGTAGGTCAAGCGAAAGCATTTTGGAGCTCGAAACATGTTTTCATGATTGTACATTATCTATTTTAAAGCTATGCAACTTATTGTATCTAAAATTGCTCTGCAAATTGAACATGGTGAAGTGACCATAAAGTCATTCATCGATAAAACTTTAGAATGCATGGATCTAGTTGATTCTACTATTAGATAAATTAAAAGGTAGAGGCGAGGTGGTTGAAAAAGATGAAACTCGTCTGGTTTCACGTAGAGATGCAAAAAGCAGAATTCTTACAGGAGAACGATACTGGATAATCGGGGCTTTTATAGAAGAACTTAAAATGTTCGGTGTTGTTTATTATGTAATCGTACAAGAAAACTTGTCATGTTTTTTACAATCAATAACGTGATAGAAGGAACGTCGATTATGGCTGATGAATGCTGTGGAAATAAAGACTTTTCAGACCTCAACTATATCCATAATCGAATTAACTACCGTGTTGCGTCTGTCGATTTTGATGATAACAACATTCATACTCAACATATTGAATGGTTTTGGAGAACAATCAAATCAAAAATATCATTAGTTAATAGATCTGAATTGCTACAAATCATTTTAATCCCAATCTGTTTGAAAGATTATTTTAAGCAAAAACTGATTTGGAAAGATATTCATTATATATTTCATTAAATATAATATAATTTTTAATTATCTTATTTTTGCTCTCCTTATAGCCCGGGTCCAATTGATGGTTTTTCCAAGATATTCAGTTTTTAAGAGGGCTAAAAGCAACATTTCTTTTAGAATATGATTGAAATGCTTCTTAAATTATTAAGTAATGAAGAATTCAAATGTTGGACTTTTTTTAATATGTTTTTTGCACTAAAGAGCTCTAACATTTTCCATTTATAATTAAATGTCTTCAGCCAGAGTTTTTTTTATTGTAACCAGATGCTATAATAGCTAATTTCCTTAAAATGGAACATACAGACATGGGCGTCCGCAAGGGGGCAAGTGGGAGCACTTGCCCCTCTCTTGAATTTCCCAAACCATTCTATTTTTCGATTAATTTAAACACATTTTAATAGATTCGCTCAAACAATGTTGGAAAAACCCAAAACAAAAAAAAATTAATTTAAAGAGACTTCCTGTTTTTTTAATATTAATTATATCTGGAAATCAATGATTTCAAATCATCTTATTTCTATAAAAACTTTCAATATTAACTGACGTTCTGGTTTTCAAAAATGTTTTCTATTTTCTAAATAAACCAAAAGAAAGTTCTATTTTATATGATGCCCCAAATATTTATTATACACATGTATTTTTTTGAACTCTCTTACCCCCTAGAAAAATTGTCTACTTGGTAAAAAATATTTTTGCCCTCCCCCCTTGAAAAAATTCCCGTGGATGCCCATGCATACAGACATGCACAATTGTCAAATTATAATATCCAATTTTATAATATCCGGAATATACTATGTATAATATTATTCAATTTTATACTTAAAATTTACAGAATTGAGCACACCAAATCAAAAATTAATTTATTTGGAGAAAAAAATGTATATTTTTTTAAAAGTCTGGGAAACCCTGAAATATATCATGCACACACATCTACGTAATATTTTGGTATTCGCGTCATTTTCATATTTGACCTTTAACCACAATGATATAATATAATACATTTCTATGTCATATATTTGACATGATAATATCTCACAATATGCATTTTATGGATAAACACGTCATGTAAGTCAAAAAATCTTAAGTAAAATAGTATTCTAGTAAAGAGTGTAAATTAGTTTCCCTTTCCGTTGTATCCCGTTGACAAATAATTTTTACTTATTTCTATTGGTTTGTTTCATGGCAAATAAAATACAACATCAAATACAACATGATGATGACAAGAAAACTGTCGATATATATATCGTAACATGGGTGTTTCCTATAATTATATCATTGTTATGTTTATATAATTATTATATTAAAATTAGGTAGAATTTCAACAGCATAATCTTGTCTTAGGTAAAACTTTTAGTTCAATAAGTGAAATTGATTCTAGTGATGACGCCTGTTGAAAAATTGAACTGTAAACTCAGCTTCTTATTAGAAAGAGAAGATTTAATAGAGGCCACCTATATATTAAAATTCTTAGGTGTTTTTTAATGTTAGGAAATAATATTGTCTTTCAAATTTTAAACAAAATGTAAAAAAATTGACTAATAATGAATTAGTTTGTAAGTTATTAATGAAAAACTATTTCCATTGTCCATTGACAGACTTCATTTTTCTTTCATATTACTGAATGTGTCTTGTTTGCATATTTGTTGTATATATATATTATTTTCAATTTTCATATTCTCAATCAAATGCCAACTATATCTGAACTCAAATTGAAGATCTACCGATTCGAACCTCAAATCTCAACAAATTTGAAATAAATACTCGCTCTTGACTAGACTCTTGTGGTATTTATCTCTCACTCCAAAATCTCTAATGGATTCTCATTTCTTTTCTCGTATTTATTCTCAGTCCCTTTTTGAATTTGTCAGTTTGTAAACATCAAAGATTTCATTCACTATCACATTTTATAGTTTAGCTTATCAATTTCACTTACCGATAATTCTTTATTCATTCGTATTTTCCAATAAAATATTGGAATTTTAATGTTAAATCAGTTACCGTATTTTAGCGCATATAACGCGCGCGTTATACGCATTTTTACAAACCGCGCACCCCCCATGCGCGGTATCTGTGGGTGCGCGCTTTATGATTTATATTTTACACGTGGCGGCATTGCCAGTGGAAATATTTTTATGATGTGACAGTACCCCTACCATCGGTTTTAATGTTACGTTTGATTGCAACCAGATTTACTTTTAGTTAAACAAATTATTTTATTTTTATAATATTAAATAATAATTTGCTATTTATTTCTGTTATGTAGCAATGTTTCAGATACCGAGTTTGTGTTTAATATGGATCGAATGGCGCCAGCCGGAGTTGCATTGTTCGTATTGACACGTCAGGAAAACAAATAGAAATAAAGAAATAAATATAGAAATAAATGAAATCATCTAACTTCATTTCAACGGCCAACAATCTTGCTTTTGCCTTAATTGCCACCGTCGATACAGCTCGATTATTCTCTCTCTGAGCCAAAATCCACTTCACCAAATTCCCCTCCAGATGTGGCCATCTCGCCTTGCCGCCACGCCTTGCTCTTTTTCTCGGATTCATACTTTCCAGCTCTGTCTCTTCCTTCCTCCACTCTCGAACCGACGTCTCACCAACACCAAACTCCCGACCCGCCGCTCTATTTCCCTTCTCCTTCGCATACTTAATCACCTGAAGCTTAAAATCAGCTGTGTAAGACTTTCTTTTAGGCATATCGAATAATTTATGATGGGTTTTAAAATATCATGAGTTTATATTGTGCTATGAGAACAGAGAATTCGTTGTTTTATTTTGTCAGCCGTTGGAGTAAGACCAATAGTTTTAAAAGGATCTAACCACGTGGCAATTTATCAGGCTGACGACGTCATCACACGCCGACAACCCAGCCAATAAAAGTAAACGAATTTCACACGTGGTTTGTTACATCGCTGAACTTTAAATTTATGACTCGGCTTGTTTTGTCGCGGAGTCTCGTGATTAATAATACGTGATGCAAACAGCAACAATAAACAAACACGGAATGTAACGCTGTTTAATATTGAGATTATGAATTATTTTACAAACAAAATTTATGGAGAATAATTAATAAGTATACTAAACCGCATTTTTGGAAATTTACCAGCATCAGGTAGGTGCGCGCTATAGGCTAGGGCGCGTTATACAAATTTGTATTTACACATACAATAAAATCCGCGCGGTATACAGGGATACGCGTTATACGCGGGGGCGCGCTATATCCGCTAAAATACGGTAATCATAATCTGGATCCTCGCGTTTAATATGTAAGAATCAACACTCTTTAAAGTCTATTATTAGTACAAATAATAAACAAAATAATCGTTTATGATAGTAATCTCATTTTTATAAAGATCCACAGAATTCCTTCAATAACATGATATAAGGAACTTCGATTATGAGTTGGGTGGCTTATCAGGCTTCAACTATATTCATAATCGAATTAATTATCGCATTGCGTTATTTTGATTATTTGTCTAATTAAGGTTCTTTTTACTTTCAGTTTCTTCTTCACTATCTGAGGCAAAAAGCTTTTTGTGTGCTGCATAATTATTTTATTTGTTAGCTAATTTCAGCGTCATTTTTTGCATATAAAGTACAGACCCGTTCCGGTACCTTTTTATGCAGAAAAAAGCACTGATTCCTCGGTTTATATATCCGAAATCTTCTTATAACTCTGGAAGAAATTATCTAAAAAATTCCTTTTCTTGAAAATTTTAGCACAACAAATCCTTCGTTAATAAACATTAATTATCATGATAATGCCCCTCGAGAATTTATATTGTATATTTTCTTGCTTGTTTACATAATGAGCTTTCGTATAATTAATTAGGATTTAGCATTTAATACAAATTTATGCTTTTCATACATTTCCATGGGATCCGGACAAAAGGCTGACATGAACAAAAACAAACAAAAATAACATGTTTTATTTTAATAACAATAAATATTCTGGTTTTCGGCCTTTTGTCATGGACCCCTTTCTATATTGTGCTGTTCAAATTCTGATTCATTTTTACAGAAATGTGTAATGATTTTACATAATTGTACTTTCCATATCAAATTATGCACTTTTCTTTAATTTTGTCGTTTACATGTTTCATTTGGTTTCAATTCAATTTAAAATAAAACCACAGTTCAGCCTTAAATTCCACTTTAATTACTGTGAAAAAATTTATCGAATAATTACCTGAATATTATAAACGAGTCACCACTATAAAACACATCGTTCCGGACTGTTCACGGTTGTAAATAAAAAGCTAATCTATACTGAAATTAAGCTACTCATTGTCATGCTTTTACAAGTACATTAACATATTTTTAATCAATAAATGGAAGTAGACCAGCATGGATGGGACTGCTGCAAACGGAACAAGGGGTGACATGTATTTGTATGGGACATTAATTTATTGATACTCTAATAACAAATATCGATAAAAATTACAAAATCCAACATAATTACTCCTAGACCACCTATGATAATCAATATCCAGCCCGCGAACACTCAAAGAATAGAAAAGACCGACAGACAAATTATTATTCAGAATCACATATCCATCATTTCTGCATCTGCCTCTGCTGCTTGCTCCGGCAAACATTCATCAGCCGGGCCAGAACCTAAGTTAAGATTCCTGATCATCTCCTCCAATGGTATCTGTGGAAGACCTGAATAATCCTCCTCATTCACGGTACCGGAATTCGGGCATTCATAAATATTGATATTTGCTCGAATTTCTGGATCTTCTTCCAAATCTTCCAGGAATTCCTGTTGATCTTCACCGTCAGTATTTGTCGCTGACCCATCTTCAAAGTGAAGTCGTTTAATGTTCCACCGACGAGCCCGGCGACGTAAATTCCTATCATAATGTTTCTTAACCAGAATCACATCTGGTATCTTTGCTGTATCAATTTTGTCCAATTGATCATTGTTATGGTTGAGAAATCTCATATCGATTCCCAAAACGATGTCCCCGGCTTGAATAATGTTACCAAGATGAGTACGAGCGTGCATTTGTTCGCTCATGTCGTGTGAGGGATAAAAATATGCATCTGCCATCGAATGTTTCTTCGACAATGCACAATCACCTGGTTTTGGCTTTTGTTGTTGAATAATTTCCGTTTCAACTATCAAATATTGCGCCAAATTACGAGTTGACGCAACCGATTGAAATTCATATTGATAATAAAGATTTGCATCAATACGACGACCTAAAATTAAAAAATTATTTTAAAAAATAATATTTTATGATAATATTTCAAATTAAACTATTTTAATTTTTATTTTAAAAATTATATTAAAAATTTTATAATATTCACTAAAATACAATTAAAAATAATTTCATAAACTTTAAATATTCATTTCAAGGTCACGTGGAATTTAAATTGAATTCATTTTAAAATGTTAACTTTGATTGAAAAATAACTTACTTTTACACGAAATTGGATCAATTAAATGAATAGAATCAGTTATTTTGTTTACGATACATAACTGGCCCAAGTTACCCAATTTTTGAGCAAATTCTTTCGGCAGACAAACCAAATCATCCTTGCAAACCGGAGGAATTTCAACACAATATGTGTATTTATAATTATAAGTACTATTTCCAATGTCGTGTCCGATTAATTTTTTCGATTCGATGTACCTTATTGGTAATCGTTTTTGGAGAAATTGAATAAATGTTAAAGCGTGATTTTTCGATGAAAAGAAAAAATCAACTCCTCCAGCAACTTTTTTAATATTTAGACACTCTTTATGGGCATTATTTTTTAAAATTATTTGTTCCATGTAGTACATTGTTTTCTTATGGGTTGTCTACAAAATTTAACATTAAAACATCATTTTAGTTACGAAAATTTTTTATACTCTTTGTCTGACTTGAACTGATGCATTCCAATAATCTTTAGCAGCTTCTCTCTGGCATTCCTCACAAATATGAGACTGCATTATGTATTCTATTACAACAGTTTGTTCAACAGCTGAACCTCCACGTAGAACCCCTCCTGCTGATGCTGTATCAGACACGTCTTGTCGAATAACTAACTCAACCTTTTTCCTTTTGGAGTGTGGTTCAGTCCATAAAAATTTAGCATCTTGAACTTTGTACTTATGTAATCCTTTAATTAATTTTAAACAAGCATTTAACAATTGCTCCGTATTATTTTCAGGAATCCATGTTGAAGGTGGACTTAAAAATCTGCTACATGTGAAGCAGTATCCAATATTAATTTGTTTGGAAATCGACTTTGTAATATCAACCAAATTAATCATGCATGGTTCACACATGTTAACTGCATTGTAAGTTATCGGTGTACCACATTCGCAGCATGCCCTAAAATTGAAGATAAGTTACAGAAATAATGTATGACATCCTTACAAGCAACTACCTAATCCTCTAAAATCCATAAATACTTGATAAATTTAAAATTTTGAATATTAAAACAAAGGCACGTTAAAAATTACGTATATATGACAATTTAAAATATTTAGAAAATAAATTTCCTAAACTTTTCTATTAATATATATATTTTAATAAATATTATTTTAGAATTTTTGTTTAATATTTAATAAGAGATTTTTATTTATTTCATAAATTTGCAAAGTTGTACAATTTAAGGTTGTATTAAAATCTATTCAGTTTCTAATTTCTATAAAATTATGTAAAAATAAATTTCGAATTTTGAATTATAAAATTAAATTTGATAATTTTATAATTTTATTTTCAAACATGATGAATACCTGTTTCGCACGTATTACATAATTTTATAATAATTTATGAAGGTGGTTACGATAAGGGAATGTTTTACGCATGTGCTCGTCAATATTAACTTGTCAATATTCTCCATTTTATCCCATTTTCTTTCTTAACTGTACATAATCATTTAATTGACCGCTATCTGTCCGTCACAAGCGACGCTGGTACTACAATTTAGTGAGTTGTTGTCAGCAAACGATGAGCCACATTATAAAGCACAACTAATGCTGTGACGCTCGTCTGGATTCACGGGTTTACCATAATGCGCCCTATTTCCAACTGATGCTAACTCATTTTAACACATTCATTAATTACAATCCCTGTGCATCGCCAATTCCAGACTTGATCTCATTATTTTCTTCTGTCTATTTTGCCTGCTGCTTGGTTTATACAAGTTTTCGTCTCCATCCTGCTCTCTCAAGGCAAAAAATCCGCTCTTTTACTAGTTTTTCGAAATAGTAATTTAAATAAATATTTTCTCTTTCAACTTCCGATTCCCGCCACTATTTCGACTTAAATTTACCTATCCGCCACTAAAATTATATGATAGAAATATTATATCAAGCGAAATCATCCAAAAAATGCGCTTCTAAACCTGCATCATTACAAAATCCTAAAAAACTGTATCATCAAAAGGCTATATTAAAACTATATCAACACTAAATTATTAAACATAAAAATTCAACATGAACCTTTATCCAAATCCAAATCATTCTTTTTCTATTTTTATCACCTGGGTGATCTCGCTATTGCAAATCTCAATTTCCTTTGATTACTTTTCTGATGAAGTTCTCTCAGAGCTTCCTTGGAATTTGGTTTTGGATCTTTATTTACGGATCTAGAAATTCACGACCTCAGTATGATTCTTATTAAACGTATTCAATAAATTGCTTGATCCAATTATCTTTTAACTTAACTTAATTTAACTTAACACTGCAGCTTTGCGCTGATCATAAAAATATATATCTTCATTTAGTCCCTTAACCGGCACGAGTCTCTTCGTTATTCTTTTATTGTCTTTAATTCTTAGATTCCTCAACAATAGTACTAGGATATCACACATGTGTATATATCTGGCGAAACAATTAAAATATAGCATAATTCGGTTTAACCTCTGTTGGGAAAATACACATGATTAAGTGCTTATATTACCAGAAACTTGAAGAGCCCGAAAGAGTCACCGTTTAGAAAAATATTATAGCGGGACAATCGGGGTACGTGTATGTATTGCTTTGTTCAACCAACAAATAAAAAGGAATAATAAAAATATTATAATATAATGTAACAATTAATTATTACAATATTTATTAAAATCAAAATCAACTAATTAATCAACCTTGTTATTTGGTGAGGATTGTTAATATTGAGTTTGAATGGAATATACCTTGTTATTTGATAAGAATAGTAGATATTAAAGTTGAATGGAATATTTCCTGTTATTCGATAAGAATTGTGGATATTAAATTTGAATGAGATTCTATAATTTTTTTGCAAATATTGTTGCTTTAATGTTATTGACTTTTTTATTTTATTCAATTTTCTATAGTGATAATTTACCAAGGTAAATTATCGCTATATAGTTTTTTTAATATAAAAAAATAAAAAACAAATTCTTCTCAACGTGCAACGTACGAGATTGTAATTTACATTTAACCAATATAACCAACAGAATAAAAAAAGTAAGATATTACAATACATTACAACCACCAAGGTATGACCTTGCTGATGATAGTTATATACGACAAAACCACCGAAGGGATTATTCTTGAGAGATAAAAATTATAGAATTTTTAGATAAGAATAAATGAATTTATTACTGTTTGTCATTTACAATATGAATTATAGATAACAAAAATAATATTCAAGACATGTCAAATATTTCAGCTAATTATTTCTTTTGACAAAATACGACAATGTAAAGTCAAATTCATCAAGAAAAGACCTTTAAAGCAATTTTTAGATAAATAAACACTATTAAAAGTTGAAACAAAATCAAAATCTAAGGTAATGAATAGCATCAAATGGCAACGTTAATTTGAGATCCAGTTAGAATTGATAGGCTGCAACTTATACTTTTTTGATGCTCCAGCTTAGCCTTTTCTATGTCACTCAATCTCACAAAAACCATATCAATCTTAGTAAGAATATCAGAAATGTTCTTCTCTGTCGAAATTACCCTATCTTCAAGCCCATCGAATAATTCCTCATCAACAGGCATCGAGTCGTCCTCCTTTTGAACAGAAAGTTCCGAGTCATTGTTTTCACTTTGATTTCTTTCTAAACTTATCTGAAAATTGGCAAAAATTAAATTTTATATCTTTTCCAAAAAGGTTTCATAAATGCTTTCAATTACAAAGTTAACATCGGCGTATCATAAACAACAATAAAGGCAGAAAATGTGTATACATAGTTTCCATTTTGTCTTATAACTTTATCACAACACTTCCCAAGTTATTCAAGATTTTTGTTAATTTCTCTGAGGTCAACTGAACTTTGACCTCTTGGAGGCCCTGCTCAATTTTATTGATATTTTCAAAACATGTGTCTCTTTGAAAAAATAATT
This sequence comes from Schmidtea polychroa, assembly GCA_959609185.1. Taxonomy (NCBI): domain Eukaryota; kingdom Metazoa; phylum Platyhelminthes; order Tricladida; family Dugesiidae; genus Schmidtea; species Schmidtea polychroa. The sequence continues at coordinate 42,756 of CAUHTR010007458.1, read as the reverse complement.
TTTTCTGAAGATGTATCGGTATTCCAAATCCACATCAAGGGAATGAGGTAGTTGAAACAAGATCTTAATTCTTTAGTGGTTTAAAAATCCCTAGTGACAATAGCTGAATGAGGAGTATCATTTTCATACATCCAAAAAATAAAAGTCTCTTTGCACATCATCAATAAGGTCAGTGCATCTTCAATAAAATCGTTGTGAGTATTTAAAAAATTAATTGAAATTTATGAATATGACAATTTTAACAGTAATATCAATCATAAATTTTAGAAAGGTTTTAAAAAGCATCTGAAATTAGATTTTATTAATTGTCTGTGATTTCAAATGTGCACTATAAACAAAGTGCATAAATTACCAGTGGATTAGCCACAAATTAAGGTCTAATATAAGATATAATTAATTTATATATAGATAAAATATACACCCATGGACTCCGGCTGGAAGTGCTTCCGACAAGTGTACCAACTTTCATTTTCTAAATAATACAATACAAATTTTCTATAATTTTTGCGTGCGTTCATTTGTTTTTAAATAATGTTAGCATGTGTTATAAGCATGTTTCCAACATGAAAAATTTAAACGTATATACAATATACAGTACAATACTACCGTAGGTCAATAGGCTGCAGTCTATATTCGAAAATTTCCACCAAAATAGTCAATTAGTTATTATTTGGGTCTCATAGAGCTCCGATTTCCTAGAAAATATGTTGAGGGGACTAGAAAGATTTGGCATAGTTATCCTTCCATAGACCTTGTTTTATTTTGCACACCTTTCAAAAAATCGTGCCTGCGCTCTTGTGTACACTAATTCAAAATAAGATCAACAATTATGGGCGACCAGCATAAATTATGCGCCATATAATATATTAAAACACATACGATACACACAAAAATTCTATAATAAAAAAATAAAATTAGTTTCACCTATTACCACAATTTATATGTGAATCGCTTCACTGCAATACATATTTTTATACTTATGACAGATTTAATTTGGAAATATTGCCATTATATCAATTTGTGATGCAAATCAACATAGAAATTTTATGAAAATAGAAAAAATAAGGTTTTAAAGGGTTTGACATCATGTGTCTAAAGTTGGATTTAATTCCTAATTTTTTATTTTTTATTTTAAAATATACTTTATAGAAAACTTTATTTTATTTGAAAGTTTACCCTTATGCTGTAAATTTGATGTTATTGCGTGACCTTGAAATTTAATATTGTAAATTTTTAATTTAATATTTTTATATTTGAACTCAGTTGTCAATTTTTTTATTTTAATTATTATTAAATATGCAGTATAAATTTTGAATAAAACTTGATTATATCAATTAAATTTTTGTTATGTCCAGAACAAATTTATTAGTATTTTAAAATTAAATTTTGTTGTCTAAAATATTTTTTAAAGTAACACCATTTTAGGGTTGCCAGACGTCCCGGTTTTGAGATCATCGTCCCGGTGTCCCAAAAGAGGTCTTCGGGACGCTCAATTATCCCGGTTTTTTGCATTGCAATATTGCAAAGAAAATTAAAAATTTTGGAGGACAATTGCCTCCAAATTTCGTTTATTTATCACACCTTTTCTATTTTTCGAATTAGCTTTCTTTTTCGATGGGTTTTAATATGGAACTTTTCCTGTTGGGTAATTGTTTTTGTTATGAATGACAGATGGTTAAGTTTTGTTTTTGTTTAATTTAATCTGTGGCCGTCGTGGGAAAGTTACTTTTTTATTTACAATATTTAAAGCTATTAAATTATTTAAAAATATGTGAGTTTATTGATTTTTATATTTATACTTGGTTTATTATTTTAATTTTTTATATAGTTACCCTAATTTAAAATGCCAAAAAGATTTCTACAAAAATATACAGAGCAATTTCCTTTTATTAAAAAAGGCAAATTTGAAACAGAAGCGTTTTGCAAACATTGCAATTCGAATTTTAGTATCAGTCATGGTGGTTTGTCTGGTATTAAAGATCATATCAATAGCCAGAAACACAAATCTGCAGTTGCATATTCAAGCATGTGTAAAAAACCTTTGACTACATTTTTTGTAAAACGTGATAGTACCGATGAAGACAAGGTAATTGCTATCGAATTATGTTTTGCTAGGGTTGCCAGATGTCCCGGTTTATCTTGGTGAAAATCTGGCAACCCTATACTATTTATATATATTCCGTGTATTTAGGTTACAAATAAGACATAATTATAGTTTTTAAAATTTTATTAAATTTAATAAAAAGTTATTTAAAATATTCATTCAATTATAAGAAAATAAAATACAAGTAAATTTATATTAATATTTTAATTCTAACATCTAATTTTCTGGCTCAAAGGTTTTTTGTTTAAATATTCTGTGCAACTTGTTGAATTGAATTTATTATGAATAAATTTTTAATTATGCTTAGTGAGTTCTACTTGTGAAAAGCCACCAAAAAGAGGACAGGGAAAATTTAAATGTCAAAATGGAAGGGTAAAATATAATTTTTATAAGTAAGTTTATAGTGGACAATTTCTTAATCAAAATCATATACTTAATAATGCAACAGAAAATATGACTTGTATATGACTTGTACTAGTTTTGAAGTACAAGTAGATTCTTGTCCATTGTATTAACTTTGCTTGGCACAGGAGCGCCAGCAGAATGTCTACGTCCGTGAATATAATTAAAAATTATCTTTGTTTAAATTAATAGGTAAAAAAGACGGGGCCAAAAATTTTAATAATAGTAATAATACCCTTGTGAGTTGTTGAGTGTGACCAGTACCCTTGTGAGCAGTACCCATAGGGGGACAAAATATTTTGTCGGATAAACTCGGAGTATATATATATATCATAATAATAATAAAAATCATAAATAATAATAATCATAATAATAATAAAAATAAACATAATAATAAAAATAATAATANTTTCAATTTTTTTTAACTTTTTTTCATATTTCTGTTATTGAATTAATTTTTTTTAAATAAATAGATGATTTTATTTTGTAAATACAATTTTTGTTTTTAAATTGAGTATGTTATTAATTTTGTAATTAAAAAATTTGAAAACATTTCTTTAAGGTGCCTTAGCATATGGACTCCAAATTTCGGTAGACGACCCTGGTTAGATATCTAGCACTAGTCCTTGGTAAGCAAAGGCTTAAATTCTTTGAATAATTTCAATTTTTCATATAAATACATATGGATTATATGTGCATTAAAAGGTGCTAGTGACCAAATATTTTTGATAAAACCTTAATTATTTGTAATAATTTTTAGTTAATTAATTAATTTATTTATTTTTCAAAGAAACATTTTACTAAATATTCATAACTATAATCAATGAAATACTTTTCCATTTTTAAGATCTTGAAGCATAACACGTCTTTCTTCATAATCCAGTGTTCGGTCTCCGTCAGCGTCATATCGCATAAACAGTGCTTGAATTTCGACATCGGCATATCCTCGACTATTCATTTATTAGTAAATAAATATTTAATTACAAAAATTAAACCTTTGAAGCTTGTCTCTCCAATCTTGAAAACTAAGAGTTTCACAATTGGTAATATTTTCATTTTCTAAGACCTCTTGAATTTTCATCACTCGATTTTTAGTAAATTTATTAAAAAATTGCTAGAAAAATATTCAATAGAAAAGAATAAAATTGACAATACCGCTTTCAGAAATTTTGTGATTTGAAATTCATCTTTTGAAAGCATCAGTTTCTCTTTCACAGCTTCATACGAATCGGCAATAATTGCAACAAACATATTCATTAAAACAAAAAACACGAAAAATATATAACAGAGAAAATAACCGGACCGATAAATGAATTAGCTTGAAGGAGAGCCATAAAATTGAAATCCCCCAAAACCAAGCGAAATAGAGTAAAACTAAAGCCAAAAGTCATACAACAAAGAGGAAAAAAGGTATTTTACACAGAATCTTGAAACCGACAGAAGTCTATTATTTGCGATCCAAATTGTAGATAGCCCCAGCCGGCAAATGCAAAAAACACAATGAAAAACATGATGGCGAACCCAAGCATTTCCCGAATCGAATTTGCTAGTGTATCGGTCAATTGATTCATTGTTTTATTGAAGCTGATATATTTGAATATCTACCATTGATAAGATAAAATCTTTCATTTAATTGTAAAATCGTACTTTAACTACACCAAAAAACGTAGTGATAGAAACAGCATCATTAAAATTTTTGTTCCAATTTGCAAAAAATGTAAAATCCACATAATTTTCTTGATCATTTACTAACTTCTGGACCACCCTATTCGTTGAAATGACCCTATAAATGTTTATGGCAATCGAAATAAAGCTCATAATAATCATTAAAACATCCACAACATTCCATATTTTTTTGAAATAAGCAAATTTATTTCTTTTTATCTGAAAAAAAATAAATAAATAAATAAGAAAAGTAACACCAGTAAAATCTTTTATCTTTTTCATCAATGATATTTTTTTCAATTTCCTTTATTTTTCTTATTTCAGATAATCCGCCAATATCCTGTTTGAAATTTTACACAAATCATGAATACAGCCAATAAAAACAATTGATAAAGTCAGTGTCAAAAATTCGTGTCAAATATAAAACAAAATATTGATCAATTGTAAAAAAAAGGAAATATATTCAATAATTTATTAATAATTTTATCTTGAAAATTTTTTTAACGGTACAAATTTACATAGATTGTCTGAAGTTTATTCATACCGTGGCTCAGGATAAAACAGCAAATGTAATTTTTATTCAGGTTTTACAAAAAGATTTATTGTAAGATTTATAGAATTTATAATTTTGAATTAAAATGCTTACCTCAATAAATTCTTCAATAAAATAGTAAATAACATAGAATATCACTACAACTTCACAAAATAGAATGAAAAAATCATAAGTCGATTCATACCGGATCAGTTTCAATGTCCGGAGTTGATTAGAAGGAATGATCCCTCCTGTTGGGGGAAATTCGAAAATCAGTCTAAATAAAATATAAATGTGAATAATTTTAAGTGATTGAAAAACATTTATTATTTAAATTTATCGCAATGTTCAAAACCAAAGCGTCTCTGGGGCAAGACGAACGGAACGCAAGTTTCATAACAAAATAGATGTATAAATTATATTTGGAATTAAAATAATCTTTTGATAATACAAAGAATAAACATTTTTTCAAGAAAAATAAAGGTGACTTTTAAAATGCTTTGTTGCATAACACTTGTTAATGAAGCCATAAATAGAAAACAATTTCTTTGTTTTAATTGTGTATATTTTTATAATTAATAATAAAATAATTAAATTATCAGTATAGTTTATGTAAGGAAATATAAATGTTGTAAAATAAGTTTTAAAACTCATAAAATTTACAATATTTCTAATTAATTAATCAGTTGCGCAAAAATGGTATAAGACCTGTCCCCCAACTAAAAATGAAGACTAGAAAATTTTCCAAAAATCTTTTTCTAATTAAATAATTGTTCTATTTATGCTTTAAAAGGGAATAATCAGAGATGTTTATTGTGATAGATTAGTAATTATAAATGAAATAAAGGAGGAAATTTGACAAGTAGGGTTGCCAACTCCCACAACCTCGAACCCGGGCGATTATAAAATTGCGAACAGTATAACGTTTAAGAAATAATATAACAGGCGTTTTTTCACTTTTATGGTTTACACATGTTAGTGATTTTAACTATATGATGACTAATACCATAAAGATTTAAACAAAACAATTATTTTTACATATTACATTTTACATTTTTTACATTTTAAAAGTGAAAAAAACCTGACATTGACAGACTAATAACGTGGCTAAGAAGAAAAACATGAAATCGCTCGCCGCGAACAAACAACTTAAACTTCCGGTGACTGTGAGCAAAAAAAATCTTGACTATCATTATTTTAGAGAAATCAAATAGAAGTTAAAACTTCTAAAACTGCACTTTTTTTCTTGAAAAATTGTAAAATATTGTAAAAACGGAAAGAAGGGAGATTTACATCTCCCGGCAAAACGGGAGAGTTGGCAAGCCTATTGTGAAGTCAAGATTTATACCCAAAGTTTAAAATTTATAAATATAACTCAAACTGAAAGAAAGCAATAGAGCTATCTCTTAATCATTAAAATATAATTTTTTTATGTCAGAATTTCCATTTTTATCTTTTTTGATGAACAAGACTATTATTGCGTCGCAGAATAAAATTACGGACCCGGAACTGACTTAACATTTTAAATAAGAAGCAAATAATCGAAAGTAGCAGTGCCCAACTTACGACACTTCGAAAAATTACGCGATATTTCATATTTTATAATATAAAACAGAGCTATTTATAACTGAAATTAAAAATTTTATTAAGAAAAAAGCAACTTTTATTTTTTTGTTTGAAAATTTAATGAAAGAAAAATGAGAAATGCATTTTCCTAGTATGATTTCATAAAAAGATGTAAAATTAAATAAATTCACTTCAGTGTTAAATGTTATAAAATACACCTATCCCCCGATTTACACGGTAGATACGTTCCTGAGAAAAACGTGTAAATCGAAAATTAAAAATTTTCAAGTCAAAACCGTGTAAATCGAAAAGCTTGCAGAAAATGCATAATTTTGCTATTTAACAGTTGTGATTTTTTTCAATATTTTTAGGTATACACAGAAATAAAAATAAAATGCATTGACAGGTTAAAATATGTAATATAGTATGGAAACACTGTTTTTTTATTTAATTACAATACATTAAACAGAAGAACAAAAAATAAAACCAAAGGTGTTTTATTATCCTTCATCACTATCAGAATTTATTCTCATTCTTTTTTTCGGAATCGAAGGTTGGAATTCATTTTCATCATTCGAAGTTATTTGTGCCGATTCGATGTTTGAAGCAGAAATATATACATTCTGAAAGGTGGTAATAAAAACGGTTATTAACAATTGCTTCGAATTTTTTGTAAGATCTTTGTAAACTTCTTCATATTGAGCCAAGCAGCGATTTATGTCACGTTGGAATCGTAAAGCCCTTTCTACGTTTGTGTCATTTTGTATAAAATGATTACCCAGCTTTCTTCCCAATGCGAGTCCTTCGCGGATGACTTTAGCAGTGAATGTTACTGGTACTAATTCCTCTTCATCAGATTTTTCAGACTCACTTTCGCAAACTAAGTTAACTAAATCATCCTCACTTAGTTCTTTATCAGCCATTAACTCTGCGATATCATCATCAGTAAAATCATCAAAACCTTCTACACCCAATGAATGCGCCATCTGTACTATCTGCGAATATTCATCATTTAACTTGAAATGGAATGTTCATTTTTGACTACATTTGGCCACAATTTTTTCCAACAGCAATTGAGCGTTGTTTGCTTAATCGCAGTGTATGATAAGGCGATATGCTTCACACAGTCTAATATTGTAAAATTTTCCAAGCACTAATAACTGTTAAAGATTCATTTTTCTCCATTCGTTCCAAAATCTATGTAAAGGCTCGTTTTATGTACAAAGCTTTAAAAGTAGAAATTATGCCTTGGTCCAATGGTTGTAATAATGAAGTTGTATTTTTTGGTAAAAATTTTACTTCAACGTTCTCATATTCTAGATCTTGTGGGTGACCCGGCGCATTGTCAATTAACAAAAGCACTTTAAAAGGCAATCCCTTTGAACCTAAATATTTTTTGGCATCTGGGATAAAACATTCATGAAACCATTCAGTAAACATTGCAGCAGTAACCCACGTTTTCTTATTAGCCCTCCAATAAACGGGAAGATTTTTGATGTTTACTCCTTTAAAGGCACGGGGCATTTTTGATTTGTTAATCACTAATGGTTTCATAATATAATCTCCTGAAGCATTGCTACAGAAAAGAATTGTTATGGGATCTTTTGCAGCTTTATGACCACTAGCCGATTTATAAAATTTTGAGACATAAGTCCTTTCAGGCATTTTTTTCCAGAATAACCCTGACTCATCAACATTGAAAACCTGATCAGGGGTGTATGAATTGTCGTTAATAATTTCTCCAAAATTTGCTGGATATTCTTGGGCTGCATCTACGTCGCCAGAAGCCAGTTCACCTTTTAATTTTAAGCTGTGTAAAGAATGTCTTATTTTAAATCTTTCAAACCAGCCATGACTTGCCAAAAAATTTGGCTTCTTTTCAGTCGAAGAAGAAGATGGTAATTGCTCTACAATTTTTTCGTAAATTCGTACTGCTTTATTTGTTATAGCGGCCGTATCAATGGGTACTCTTTTTTGTGTTTGATCTTCTATCCAAAGCATTAAAGCTTTCTCCATTTTTTCCATTGCGATATTTCTGGTGTATGATGTTGTGCCCATACTCGTGGTATTGCCAGCTGCAACACTCTTTCTAATTGTGTTTTCATTTGTTCTAATAGTTCTTATTGTAGCTTCGTTCTTGCTATATGATTTTGCAACATCTACTACTCTATCTCCCTTTCGTAAGCGATCCAAAATTTCGATTTTAGTTTCTAAAGAAATAACTTTTCTTTTAACTTCTTTCGACATTATAAGCCTATAATTTTTTTTAATTTATGTTAATTTATAATATGTAATCTAAATTATGCAGTCACTTTAAACTTTAAAACTTTAATTTTATGCGAAGAAATACAGACACAGTGTGCATGTGCAGCAAGTCAGCACATAAGCTCGGGATTCCCTGTAAGATGTGTACACAGCGCACGTGTTCAAACACAGTAGCATTTAGTAGAGTGCGATAAAAACAAAAAAAAATTATTTGGAAAACCGTGTAAAAGCGAAAACGTGTAAAACAAGTACCGTGTAAATCGGGGGATAGGTGTATATTATAAAATATAATATTAGTACTGAATTTATATTGGATGCTTTATTTGTCATAATTTAATTGGTTTAATTGTCAGTAGTGTATCAAATTTATCAATTATCGAACTATTTCATCCTATTTTTGACAAATTAGGTAACTTAATAATTTAAAATTTTTGAAAAATCTTAATCATTTTTATTTCGACCACAAATACCAGAAATATAAGGATCATATTAATTATTAATTGAAACTCTTATATAAATTTCCATTGTATTATTATTATTAACTCTGACTCATTTTGATTTTTAATCAATTAACAAACATCCAACAATATTGAAACTTTATTAAATTCAGTGCAAATTTTACAATTCTGATTCCCTCAAAGAAATTACAAATGTCTAAAATCTTCCTAAGAAAATCTACTTTCTCTTTTTAAATCCTCTTATCTACACTTATATTTTACTGAATGAAATACATCGTTTTCTATATTAGCAAAGTTAATATTTATGAAAATTTCAGTTATCGCAATATTTATTTCCAGAAAATGAGATGAGAAATGGCTTTTTCTTTTTTTAACACGTTGACGACCATAGGATATATGCGCCGTACTTTTCTATGTAAGTAATATATCATAGTTTCTATATTAGTTTACAGATTCTATTGAATTTTTTCGGTTTAGGGGAAGGACCAATTTGTTATTCTTTGTGTGTCGTTTTTCTTGATGTGATACGTACCATGTACCTTATTGATTGGTCGTAAACGCGTTAAAGAAATAGACTTGATTTAATAAGATAATTTCTCTACTAGTCAAACATTAATATTCATTCTTCTAACTCAGTGTTGTCCAAACTGTGTGCCGTGGCGGGTGCCCAGGTGTGCCGTGAAAAAAACCCTGTTTTTCCAAACAACTTAATAAAATGCAATTTGATTGTGGATATTTTAACAGTTATTTCAAATTTAAATGTTAATCAGTCAATTAAGTGCGAAATTTATTTGTTTACATCAAGCACATAAATCTCATTAACTATGTTTTATGAATTTTTCATTCACTAATTTTTCTAAATTTAAAATATTTTACATTAAATTTATTTCAAGTAAATAAGTTTGTCATTTCTTATTAAAAGATTAGTAAAAGTGCAATAAAAAATTGCAAATAAAGCAAAAAAAAATTTAGGTGTGCCGCGAAAATTTTTAAATCAGCCAAGTGTGCCGTGGCTCAAAAAAGTTTGGACTATACTGCTCTAACTATTGAATTATTGTTTTCATAATCCAGATGATTAATAATGTAAACAATTTCTAATTAATTAATCGAATTCAAATTAATTAATCATACCTCATAAGAATCCTTGTAAATTTTAAATTATTTAATTTATATTTATTTGTTTTAATTGTCATCATTTTCCACGTTGCCCCAATCAATATCTGGATTTTTATCCCCATAATTCAATTAATTCGTTTTTAATTTATTTACACAACGTTAACAATGAAATATGGAAGTTATATTTGTATTACTTGATTACGCAGTATAAATTGACATTGGCATTGTAAACGGTCATGTCAATGAAAATAACCCTAGTTCCGTGGTCTAACCAAAGATTATTCTGTAAATTAGCAAGCATGGCTCTAGTTTCAGAAACATTTCTGCTAAGGACTTGTATAAATCCTCCGTCATCATAGGTAGCAAACGTGGCACTGTATGACGAACTATACGACGAATTCGGAGGAGTATAACTCCATCTAAAATGAAAAAAATGTTTTCAATTTTCATATAATTCATAAATTACGCAGACGAATTAGATATTCCAAAGTTGCTCTTATTTAAATTGCCAAAAGAATAGTCTCCATAGCAGTTACTTATAGAATTCTGAAAAAACGACGGAGTTTTGCAAGTATTTGATCCGATTCGTAATTGGCGGATCTGTGGAACCCCAATAAGCTTATTTTCGTAGTATATAAATTCTCTTTCATTTAAGGGTAAGTTGATTCTGGAATTGTACCAAGTATCCCAGTAAATAGCTTTAATGAAATCTTCATTCATATACTAAAAAATGTAAAAATAAGATTAAGTCATGTCATTAAAATACTTAGGAACATCAAATATAGATAAAATGGATAATTTTGAATGCCTCAATTTTCTGAAATATGCAGAAAAAATCAAATGTGGAAGGGTTCATAGAGATGGGATTAGACTAACAAAACAATAACCAACAAAGTCATCTTTCCTCACTATATTTTCTAAGTCTGCTGATTGATGGGCATTTTTTCATTGTACTTCGACTCCTCTGATGCCAGATCGACCCAACCTAAACTTAAGTAGGCTGGACAAGAATCTTTTTAATTGAGAATGAGAAAATTATGAAATTATCTCCTTAAAATTTCATTAATGAATTGCCTTAGAACACCAAGCAAAAACTGTAATTGAAATATTATGAAAAGTTGACTTGCCATTAGAAGAAAAAATATTAGTTTAAAGAGAATGAGCTTCCAATTCCTAAAGATATTTGTAAAAGAGTGAAATAATTAAGGTTAAACTCTAAAAAGGTCAACGTATAGAAACCTTCATTGTTGGTTTTATAATCATTTAGATGTCATCGAATCTATTAGATTCAAAGAATTACAAAAAAGCACATCAAACTTGGCAACGATTCCTAAAGAGAATATTTCATTTATTACAGTCAGTCAAGGTTTCCATAAATAATCCAATAAAATACGGCATATGTTAAAAATGGAATGAATGGTGAAGGGATGACAATCATACATATAATGTTACCCGTCGTATACGTCACCCTCCCCTAGTAAAATTTTATTATGTAAATAATATATAATGAAATAAATAATAAATTTTGTTATAATGACATCAATAATATTATTTTCCATCACTTATTGGAGAGAATGGTCCATGTCAGTTGCAATGAAATGGAAATTTATGAAATCATAAAACAGTACATTAGCCGCTCGGTTATTTCCGCATAAATTCTTGCGGTTCAATAAAATATGGTGTGGATAAAAAAAATATAAAATCTTTTATTTGCTAATGCAATTATGTAGTCATTTGTTTTAATTGCTTCATCTTATTACTAAAAACGACCGAATTTGTTTTTTTACTCGACATTTCGGATGCAGATAACCATTCCTCGAGAACATTTTCGAATTGGGGAAATTTGGGATATGAGGCTCGATATGAACTAATATTGGCCAAGTCAGTGATATTTCCAATACGTCTTTTTATCTCTTTCTGATTATTTTTGATATTTCGAATAGACTTTTCATTAACATTGCAATCTCGGGCTATTTTCCTAATCTTTGGAGGAGTTGAAGATGACAACAAACCAATTATTTTTAATGTTTGTGCATCAGAAAGTCTCTTACTAGCTCCTTTCGCCATTTTGATATTCAAAGCTAATAAAATACCCTATTAAAATCAAATAATCAATTAATGGATCAATTAATGGTCAAAAAGCAACTTATTTCTAGACAATTGCCTGAAGTCAGCAATTCAGTAAATTCCACATTTATTACTTAGATTCAGTCTGCGGAATTAACTGAGCGGCTACTGTACTCCAAATCAAAACTTATTTAAAATATTCACATTTATATTATCATCAATGTGAAGTATTCAAACAAATTTAAGAGCCTATAATTTCAATATCATCATATAGAGCTGTGATTAAAAAACTGCAACGTTCATAAAAGTTCATTTTTTTCATAATTTTTTGTAAAATTTATCCTTTTTCAATTTAACTTTTATTTCTAAATAGACTTCTAATTTTTTCTATATTTTCTTAAAATTTTAAAATGTATTTTTGATAACCGAATATTATTTTATAAATTTCCAGCCTCTCAAATTTTTATATTTTTAACATTTTAATAAAATCTATCCGTCTTTCTCATTTTAATTTATTCTGACTTTTACATTTGTTGACATAATTTTGCTCTAAATTAAATATTTAAAATATTATCTAAAATTTAAGGTTTATGAAACATATCATTTACATGAAATTCGAGATCTTACGGTATTCAAGCTTTACGGTGCCGGTAGCAAACATTACATATAAACAACCCTTGATAAAGATGAAAACGAAAATTTGTGTTGTATAAAATTAAATTTTGATCTTTTCTCAAAATGAAAATAAATGAAATATCGTCACAAAAGGAAAACAGATCAAAGGTGACCAAAAAAATAAAAGATAAATGACTAAGAAATGTACAGTTGCAGTGTAATCTAGTAAAGCTGCCGAATAAAACCAACAATTATGCGTTTCTCATATCTAAAATAACACGTTACTAATTAAAATAAAAAATTATACAAGTTACACATCTTCCTGGTTAGATAAAGAGGTGTAACTAAGTTTTTTTTGTTTCAAAAAAAATCACAATTCAAATTTTCTAAAGTCGAAGGTAAGCTAAAACACAATTGGTCCGAGAAAGGACATACGTACTAAAACAATAAGAAAATCTCAATATAAAATATTTGAATTTTATACAAATAAATAAACATGTCCAATTAAAACAAAATTTTAATTTTGTTTTATCAATTGAAAAGTTAAAAATAGTTCCAAGAAACAGACAAAAGAAAAGCATCTGATTACTGATTGAATGGTTACCAATCCAACATTGTATATGGAGACTATGTCAGAGTAACCAAATAAATATTTATTTTGTTTACAACACATGAAGCATTATTTACTTGGATAGCAACAGTTGCTTTTATTTTATTTATAATTCTCTCACGATTATTTAGATTTCATTAATAATAATAATAATAATAATAATAATAATAATAATAATAATAATAATAATAATAATAATAATAATAATAATAATAATAATAATAATAATAATAATAATAATAATAATAATAATAATAATAATAATAATAATAATAATATAATAATAATAATTATAATAACAATAATGGATTATACAGTCCAAAAAGAATCCATCGCATTAATCCCATTGAAATTTGAAGTTACAAGAATATTTGACATTGCAGTTGTAAGGTAAAACAAATTCTCAGACCTGGTTCCATAAGCAACTAAATAAAAAATTAAGAAAATTAACATTCAAAAATCCACAAAATATACCCATCATTAGAAATATTAGGAATACCAAATAGGTAACCAATTCCCTAAGGGCTGATTTTAGAAAAACAACCTTATTTGAGCTAAGTTCTTCTGTATACCTAGTTGACCAGGCTCCTGAACGTGAATAATTAATTTTACATTAAAACATAATAAAGAATTTGATATTGTGAAGTGATTTTATTCATTACATCATCTTTTCGAATAACAATCATAATACATCAGTAGTAGAATGTTAGCCCGTCAGATATTAGTGGGTGGTTGATTTATATCTGATGGACTCACATCCTACTAATTACCTTAAAATTTTTATTGTCTCTGGTATCAGAAATTTGATTTGAATAATTGAGATTTTAATAACTTAAAAACAAACAATGTTTTTTCGCTACCGCTAGGGCCAACGATTTGGTATACTGTATCATTTCTTAATTCCATCATTAAGTTTTATAAATATAGTTTTTGTTTATATTAGACAATAATAAAATTATATATAAAGATCAGTATTTCATAGATCATTTAATAATGTTATCAAATATATTTTATCAAGGAAATTTTGATGTGTCAAAAATGACCTCAGCAAATTGTGAATAGTAGTGGAAAATACACGATGATATTTTTCAAATCAGATAAATGAAGAATAATGGGCTGTAAGAATCCTTTGGATATTAATAAGTTACAATATAGAATAAATAATATTAAAATTCAAACAATTACTGTTACTATGGATATGGGTCATAGTATCAATTAGATATTGTATGTTTGAACCAGAATTATTTCCTGCCCTCAGATTGTTGAAATATAATGGCCAGTGATGTAACATGTTTGCTAGTGGTAAAGTTGTGGATATTAGGGTTGTAAAGTTTGGAGTACAAAAATTTTATTACTATCATTCAAAATGAAATCATTCTTTTGGTCGATATTGGATTGGTTCAACCCTGGATTTACAAATAGGCACACTAGGCACATGCCTATGGCGGCAAATTTAAGGGGCGGCGAAAAATTTGCATGTAACCGAACATTAAAATTCAAATTTTTAAAAAAATAATTTTTCGTTTCTCTAGGATTGAATATTTTAAAAATGAATGTATAGAAAATGTTTATATAATGTCATATTCATCGTTATACAACACCATTTTAAACAACACCATATAAAATTGAAAAAATAAATTCAAATATATGTTCTATTGATAGCTATGTAATTATAAAAAAACAAAAGAATTGTACGAATTTTATGAAATTGATTTAGACCGTGAGGAACTAATTGAAGAAATTCTTCATTTTAAACAGCTTTTACAGAAAAGTGATATATCTGAATATTAAAGAAGCATCGCAAATCAGTACAATTTTTTATTTATAAAAAAATATAATAACGTTTTCCGAAATTTGGAAATCATATTCAGAATTTATCTGTTACTAGCAGTAACAAATTGTTCTGCTGAAAGATCCTTTTCTTGTTTAAAAAGAATAAAAAGCTATCTTCGTTCACAAATGAAAGAAACAAAATTAAATGACATTTCGATTATGCACATCGAACACGAAGTTTTAGAGAAAATTGAGTTTGAAGAGATAATTAATACATTTGTAAATCAAAAAATTAGAAAGAAAATATAAATAAATTAAAATCATTAAATAATACAATGTTCTTTTTATTTAAATTCAAATTACACTAAAATTATTATAAAGTGCCTAGGGGAGGCACATTCTTAAATCCGTCATTGGATTGGTTGAAAATTGTTTAAAACAAAATGGTTTTTCATTTTATATCAGTTTTTAAAAATGTATAATATGCCAAACACTACCAAATCTATGGAGAAAATAGAGAATTATGGTAAATTCGAATTTCTCCTTTTCAAATTTTATGTTTTATTTCTTAATACTTATGCCGCTATTTTCTTGGTGTTAGGATTCGGTTGGACGAAAAGATAATAGCCATATAGAGGCTAGACATCCGTAAAAAATATTTTAATCCATTACAAGTTAAAAATGCTAAAGGTTAACGGATGCACTTGTAAACAGTATCTGTGTATAGACGGTGTCTCCAGAGGTGAATATGATTTTTCATACGCCATGTTTACAAGTTTGCAGATATTTTTTTCTGTGATTTAGCTAATTTGCAAGTGATGTGATTTCCAGTGTTGCAGCAAAAGTATGCAATAGAGTTGAATCAGTAATATTGTATACTTAACTGGCGCAAAGAGAAATCTTCGCGTCTCCTGCATAGTACTGATGAGAGTTTAGTACTCAGAGTTTAGAGAAATCAGAGAAAGAATGCTATATCTAGCTTAGAGCAAAAATATTAGATTTTAACCAAAAGTTAATTAATCTATTTATTCTATTAAAATAATTTAAAGGGAACGCACACCCAACCCCATATTGTGCATTTCGGACTGATTTGTTTGAGGGGGTATTAAATTTACAGAGGTCAAAACTTAGGAACTTTAGAACAAGTTTTGTTCTAAACGATAGCGCAAAATTTGGCAAAATCATACAGTGCTGAGAAGCATTTAGATCCAGCGCTTGTTCTTTACCTGAGGACTTTTCGAAAACAAACAATTGAAGTTCCATTATCCACAAATGTCTGAAATTCTTAATGGTAAACCAGCAACAACAATTCCCTATTTGATTTACAACGAGACAAGAATTTGGGTGTTTGACACTATCCAGAAATTCTTCTGGGATGTCAAGATGAACCAAATGGTTGTAGAGATGTAACCTGAATATCCATGCATTATCGGATGTAGTTGTTGTATGGATTGCTACCAACGATATGTAAAATGGTGCTTGGTAAAAGTTCTTTTCCGATTTTATTTTTCAAAAATTGTTTCGAAATAAATTTCCATGTTAATTTTTCTTGTTTTTATTATATAAGGAGATAATAATAGTAATAATAACAATATTGAAATTATTNCAAAGACTGAGATTGATTCCAATTCCATCAACCATTAAGTTAGCACACCAATTATCAAACATTGTTGGAACATATTCATCTGGAAATCTTTTTGTTGTATAACTGATTAATGTACATGTTTTTCCAACTTGACCATCCCCAACAACAACACATTTAATGGCTCTCATATGATTTTTTTTTGGAAATTTAAAGTCTAAATTAATAAATAGAAATTTAAAAAGATTTTAAAAGCTAAATAAATCTTATTAAATAATAAATTTCAAAAATTATTAAATAAAGCTGAATTTAACAAACAAATAGAGATAAGAAATTTCTTACTTTTTTGTCTTTTGCGCTTCAAAAATATGCGATTAGCAAACTATATTTAAACAATGTCAATCAAAATATTTTAAATATTTTACATATTAGTTTTTCCAAATATGATAGTTTTTAATTAAAATTTATGATTAATTTTTTCAGTCATGAATTTAAATAAGTTAATTCTATTTGTCTTTCCATAAGTTTTCAATTTAATTGGAATTGCTTAAAACATAGACTTACTGATATTTATTAAAAATAAAATTGAAACTGATAAAATCGCGAGTATCAAAATCTATTAACTGTAGATCAGAAAAATTGTGAAATTTGCAGTAAGGTTCCTATTTCCATATTCATTTTAACCCGCCATTTACCAAGCCATTTTAGAACGTCGCATACCAAGCCGGTAATTTTGACCGACTAAATTATAATAATATAATCAAAATAATTATTTAAACTTTTTGATTGATTGATTGATTTGCCGGTCATTTTGACCGGCTTGGTACGGCATGGGTTAAATAAACATCCTAACAAAATCGGATGTCATTCCTCGAAATGTTGCTCCTAGTTTTTTCGAAGAACTTGTGTTGAAGACAATATTGGCTCACATAGTCTATTATGGACAGGAAAAGTATTGGACAAACTTTTGTTGGTGCATAGGTGTGTCTTGTTTAATTTTTTAGGGTTGCTGATTAATCTATTATCAACTATTTCCTAAACTATAAGAACTTTTTTCAATTTTCACCACTGATTTCTTTTCAATTGACATTGTATTTAATAAAAAATTGACTATGCATCAGTAAAAATACCAAAATCACTTGAAAAAGGCAGTGCCGAAAACTCGTTATATTTCCTAAACGTTTTGTTGACTGTTGTCTTTATACCATTCGGATACCAATGACAACAACCATGTTAATATTCCATTACCGGAATCTTTTCCCAGACCTTACCTCATTATCTTGATCAGTATCTACAAGTTGTTTTCCTGGCTTTAACTTGAAATTGCTTGATTATACGATTAATAATTTATATAATTTATTTTAAATTTCGAATCCGATCTAACAATGTTTTCACCAATAATTTCGTAATTCACTTTGTCTTCACTGTTTCCTGGTTTGTCTTTTTTCTTTTTAAAATTGTGTCTCCTTTTTTCTTGACAAATTGTGTCCCCAAAAAAGGTTTTGCTTTTAAAATCTGCCATCTAATAACACTTACCTTGTTTTTTGTTTATAAGCTAGTACTGAATCACAAAACTTTTATGTTTTTTTTCTGAGCTACTACCTTTTGCATATACCAGCTTAATAAAAAAATATTTTTTAAATATCCGCCAAAAACAATTTGTAAACTAAATATTTAAATAATTAAATAAATAATTTAAATAAATTTAATTGGATTAAGAATGTCTGTGCAAAAAAAATAAAACTTATACGCTATGAATTTCGCGAAAAAACATCAAATTCGAAGGCCACTGAGCATTATAGTCCATTTAAGTCATATCAATCGGTAAAAGAATCAAAAGGAAATCATGGAATCAAAAGAAATAAAAAAGGCAAGGTAGTGAAAAGAATTCTCCCAATCCTATAGCCAGAACTGGAACTGAATATGAAAGAGTGGATTTTAAGATAAAGAAAGAGAGAGTTTTTGGTGTCTGGATCTTCAAATGTGAGAAAAACTCAAGCACAGGCCGTGCAAATGAAAATTGATAAGTTCAAAGGATCCGCATATTGAGTTTTTAGCTTCATCAAGCGAAATAAGTTTGCAGTGCGTGCTGCGAGTTCAGTTGGTCAAAAGCTACCAGTTTCGTTAACTTCATAGCACAGCACAAGGATAATTATTCACTTCAGCATATAGAAAACATGGACAGGGTCCATGTAACTTTTGATATGACTTCCAAATTTGCAGTCAAACAAAAGTGTTCATTGGATGTTCGTATTACGACAATGGAGCTGAAAAAAGTCTTATAACTGTTGTATTATTTGTTAATTCAGATAAATCAAAGCTGTCAGCATAAATAATTTTTCGACGCAAAACAATTCCATCAAACTCATTCCCATCAAATATCATCGTGCTGGCGAATGAAAAATCATGCATGACTTGCAGTGAGACTCAGATGTGATACGATAAAATCTGGATGAAGAGGAAAATGTTGTTGTTCAATCAAAAATCACTTCTTATGCTTGATTCAACTCCTGGACATCTCACAGATGAGATGAAATCAAAATTTTCTTCTCCTGGAACACTCATTGGCATGATTTCAGGAGGATTGACAAAGAAGTTGCAAGTATTAGACATTAGCTATACTAAATCTTTTAAAAGTCACTTTTATCGAAACTGGAAAAATTGGATGGTGAATGCATTCAAAGAATACACTAAGTCTGGTAACTTAAAGCGAGTTTCTTATAAAGAGATCTATCGTTGGATATGTGAGGCATAAAATCCAGTTCCAGTTTGGTTCGAAAAAAAACTTTAAAAACTTACTAAGCTACAAGCTTATAATCAAAAAACATGATACAGATAATTATTTATATTTCCAGTTTATTGTCTTGGATCATCTGTAGTTTTAATATTATTTTTGACAAGCTATCGAGATAAGGAAATTCCATTTTCAACCGTCCAGCTGACATATTTTTGGCCAAAATATATATTTTTTCTTCATGGCATCAGTAGGTAGTTATGAGTGTTTGACGCCACTCTCAGTTAGGTGACTAAAAATGATCTAAAAGTCGCTATCAGGGACAAGGCGCAGTATATCGTCATATTAAGATTGAAACAACATTTTGACGAAAGATTCATGTCACAACCTACATACCATGAACAAGGACTCTTAACACCTGCTCCTAATTTCCTAGCAATGCCTACCAATAAACCAATCGTTCCACTGACGACCGTAAAGAAATCCAATGGCAAGTCGAGCCATGCAAAGAATAAGCGAAGTCGGTTGAGACGATTCAAAAATGCTTACATCTCTGGACAATCATAAAAGTTCATAGAACAAATAAACTTAAGCGTTTTAAAATAGATTGGCGGATTCAACTTGTATATGTTTTGTATTTTTAAAGTAAAGTTGTGTTTTCTATTGTTATTTGATAATAATATTAAAAATCTGTGATGGAGTATGAAAGGAAAATAGTTATTCACATTATTTAACATTTATTACAATGCATTTTTGGTGATAAGGGAAAGATGATGAATTATGGCGTGTTATTTTCTACGGTGAACTCATGCATCAAGAGGTAGGGCAGGTAATTATCATTTATAGTAATGGGCCTCACATTTTGATGATGTCCACCCACTAATGCGCAGGACCACCATTGCTTGTGACGGCTGATAAGTAATAACAAAAAACATTTGTGTTGGGGTAATAAGATGGGGTAGAGAAATTTAATGAGCCGATATAAAGTTATATATTTACTGTATACCCAGCAATATTAGGAAAATTAATCAACGTCGATTGACATACAAAAAGACAGAAATGAACGTATAGTAACGTGTTCGAAAATTTTAACTAATCCACCAAAACATTTCCTAAAATAAAACAAAAACATACATAAAAATATTTTCAAAAAAAATTTAAACACAAACAAAACATTGTCAAAAACAGACCTATACAAAAGTTCTAAAATTAAAACAAAACCACTTAAAAAAAATTACAAAAAATCCATTTGAAATTAATTACACACACAAATAAAAAATTCTGACAAAAAAAAATTTATAACAAAACACACCCAAAATTATTTTTTTTAAAAATCACCAAAAAATTTAAAAACGAAATTTTCCACAAAAAATGCTGAAAATTGAGTAAAACAGTTTTTCTCTACCTAGGGAGTTGTAAGTTCCAGTAGAGAAAACTAATTCAGTGGTGTAGACTAGTTTGAAGGCCTGACTAATTGAAAGATTTTGAAGACAACACAAGAAATTTAAAAAAATAAATCAAAATATTTATAATATTTCTATAAAAACCAAGAAATTTCACAAAGTTAATGAGAATACTGAAATTGTTTCGTTTTCACAGTTGCAATAATGCGGGGAGGTATGAGAAATTTATATAAATTTATTTAAGATTTTACTTTTATAAAACAATGTCTTCGAGACTGCCAGATTAAGAACCTATGACAAAAATGACGTGCAACAAATAAAAATAATTTCGGGAAATATTTTTATGCGATTGCAGTAGTTTTCTCCTTGTTCCGTGACATCGATCAATCTTTTTTTTCAATTTAAAAATAATTAATTTTTTAATATGTCAATTATGTCACTTTTTTCGATACTTTTCCTATATATTTTCCATAATTTCCGGCAATCTATCATCATTTAAAATAAAGTTATAATTTGCATTATTCCCCTTTGTTTCTCTATTACTCATAAGAAGTTGGAATGTGATAAAACGCGTGAAAAACACTCAAATTGCATATTTCTATAATTAAAAAATCTAGTCTGTGTATATTTGTGTAGTGCGTGTGCGCGCAATGTGTAGTGTATGTGTGTTTGTATTTTATTTTTTCTCACAAAAATTATTTTCCTTTTTTCAAAAGTAAATGTCCATAATTTATGCTATTGCCTTAAATATTTGGCTTTATTTCATGAGTTTTAATTTTTCTATACATATGTTCATTATGACTTATACTATACCTTAATTTATTGTTAAACGTACCTTAATTTATGCGCTTTGGAATAGTAAACCATTTTTACAACGCTAAGGAGGGATTCTTTTTTCAAACTCATTTCTTTCAAAATTCCATTCTTCATATTAAAAAAACAATTGAAGTTCATTACAAGAGTAATAACATTTAAAAAAATAGAAACTCATTTTTAGTTTTTAAATATTTTGTTTAAATTACCAAAATGATCAAGTTTCAATACTCTTGAATCAACTATTCACATTATTTAATGCTGTCATATGATCCCAATATATAACATGTATTATGAAATTTTTAATTGTTAATTTCAATGTTTTCAATATTATTTAAAAAAGTGCTCTTTACGTAATTATGTGAAATATAAATTTGCGCAATAACCATCCAAAAATTGCATTTTAAAAATAGTAACTAAAAAATCGGTGAAAATGACTTATATTGACTTCTAATAGGCTAGACCTGCGCACAATTTTTTTATTTGCGGCATGTATTTATATGGTGTCCCCAAGATCTAAAGGTTTTAAAATAATAGGGAAAAAATAAAAATCTGACATTAAAATTTCAAAATCTTAATGAATCATGTATTTAATCAAAATTAAAAAAAAATTATTAAAATTCCGGATACCAAGACCCACTTTGAATTTGAAAACTTTTAGCGACCCACCGACTTCTTCCGTTTACACCGAATAAAATCTTCTGCATTACCGGTTGGTGTGCAAATCTATAGATTACTCATAAGTTATCATAAGTTATTTTCATTCAATTTATGGATGTTTTTTTCTGATTTTTGAAAATTGAAAGTGAGTTTTAGTAATTTTTAACTTAAAATTGATATTTGTATATTATCAGGCACATATTTTTATTTTATTTATACATTTTGAGCAAAATGGAAAATATTTAATAAAAAAATGTTTGTAGTGGTTTTTTTTGACTTTTTTAAGTTTTCTCTTGAAATTTGTAAATTATAGAAATGAACATTTTCGTATTCATAATAACCGTTTAAAATGAAATTCATCTTCATCATTTATTGTTATTTCTCTATATTTTCTTGACAACTCATAATTTTTTAAATTGAGTTCAGCAGTGTCGTTGGCATTGAATTCTTAATTTGTATCTGCTACTTTTTTCCAAATAACAAAATTTTAAAAGTTTTTAATTCCATATAACATTTCTACATATCAAAAGTCTATGCAAAAGTACTATGCGTTGTATTTGTGTGTGCGATTTAATATTTCTTCCACTTTTCAATTTTTATATACAAATTTTAATTCCATAACACATGAAGATTTAACACACATGTAAGTTTATGTGTCTCGATATTATAAGTGTATTGATTTTTTTAGGTCCTTTCGTCAATTTAAAGAGCCCACAGGCATAAAAGTGGATCATCAACATTGGCAAAAAGATATTGAACTTGAGCGTCGATGTCATTGCACATGTTTTGGATCCGTTTCGAAATGATGGTGTTAAATAATGGAATTGTCTGTATCTGTTTTTGGAACTCTGTACCAAGCATGACTTCCACTGCAATTAAAATTGCTATCAGAATCACACTTTCCGCTTCGATGTGAGATTTCTTCTTTTTAAACAAAGTTGTGAGTAGTAAGATGTGTCACCTCCAGGACATGTCACCTCCAGGACACATATAAGTAGGTCAAGTTAAAATTAAGTAGATCAAGTTAAAATTATGTAGGTCACGACTATATAGGTATTAAAATATGTAGGTCAAGTTACTTTAAATATATGTTACCTCCAGGACACTATATAAATAAATAAGTCAAATTAAGTAGGTCACGACTATATAGTTTATAAAAAATATGTAGGTCAAGTTATTTTTAACATGTATCCCTATAATATATACATCATTCAAAAGATATTTGAGAGTAGAGTACAATGATCATACCTTCAAAGGTGTATGGTGAATCCCTAACCTTCAAAAGGTGCAAAACCCTCGAATTTTTTCAAACTCTATAATACATGTCATTCAAAAGGTAATTGAGATGTGAGTATGATGGTCATACAATCAAAGGTGTATGGTGAGTCCTTCACCTTCAAAGGGTCAAAAACTTTCGAATTTTTTCAAACTTTATAATATATATATACATCATTCAAAAGGTATTTGAGAGTAGAGTGTGATGGTCAAACCTTCAAAGATGTATGGTGAGTCCTTACCCTCAAGTGTCAAAAACTTTGATTTTTATTCAAACTGTAAATTGATCATTACAACAAATTTTCAATCCCCAAAATAAATTTCCCAACTCAAAAATTTCCCAAATTTTAAAAATTCCCCAAAACAATTTTCCCAACTCAAATTTTTCAAAAATTAAAAAGTCCCAAAAATGAAATTCCCAAAATTTCCCAACTCAAAATTTTTCAAATTTTAAAAAGTTTTCAAAACTATTTTCCCAAATTTTCCAACTAAATAGTAAAAGAATGTTTTACAAATTTTTTTTTTTTCTTCGAATACATCAAACCCAAAATTTAACAAGGTTAGTCACACAAATCTAATTTTGAAATCAAACAAATGAATTTAATAAAAATTAAAATCATCGACATACACAACCGCCGTTCGCCCGCCCGCCCGCCGCCCGCCGCCCGCCCCGAAGGGGCTGGCGCGGTAGTTTGTAAATTTGGTTTAGTTTGAATATTATTTTGAGTATTAATAACAAAGGTAAAGAAATAAATGTTTATTAAATGTATATAGTATGATACTCATTAATATACATTGAACATGCTTTACATTTGCGAACATTTGAATCATGGCATTTAGAACATACAATTACATGTCCGCAAGGTAAAAACAAAACCGATACTTGATTTTCTTTACAAATGTAACAAGTTAAATACATTTTCCTACCATCATTGAGTTTTTTCCTTAGCTTATTTTCAATCAATTCGGATTTCGATATCCATTCATAAATCAATCTACTACTATATCCTGGTTCCAGCCTTAAATCCATACAATTATACTATTGCTTTGTCTAAATGCATCAAATAAATCGATAACTTCAAAATGCATTTATTGTAATTAAATAAATCAATCAAATATCCAATGGAGGAATGTTTGAAAATTTCTAAAATTTTTATGGTTTCCTTTTCAGTGAGAGTATCATAATTGTTCATAAAATCTTCAACGGTGCAGTTTAAAAACTTGAATGATCTCGTGGTCATCAGTAATTTCTTAATAAATTTATGAAAATACTTATATTCTGCACACATTTATAAGAGATACATTAAAACAACTCATTTATTAAACAAGAAAATAATTTAAAATCAATAATGGTAATTTTAAGGATTATCTTCGATAGATTTTATTGAATAATGGTTCATTAAAAAGGTCTTGATGAGCTCTATCCAATGGTTATATATTTGAAGATATAATGTTTGTGCACAATATAGTATGTATTATTATTTTTATTATTATTTTTATTAACAAACTACATTCTAATAAAATACTTTTACACATCAAATCATTAAAAAAAAAAAAAAAAAAAAAAATCAAAGAAATAAACCGATAATTATAAAACGAAAAAAGAGACTTTACAATAATTTCTATTTTACAAAAATTCAAACAAGTCCGATCACAGAATTAAATTAATCTTGTAGATGTTGATTGATGAGATCGGGATCTGCTCCTGATTGAATATCATTATCGTCATTATCAATGACATCAACCCCTAAATAATGACCATATGCAAAACTAGAGTTTTTCTCTACCCAAGCTCTTTTATCATCATGATTAGTTAAAGCAATCTTTGAGTTTTTAAAGGTAAAAAGCTGATGATTTCGGGTTCCTATTCTAGTCTGAGGTACAGAAATAACTGTGTTGTTGTTGTAACAGTCTAAATAGGATTGATGTTTTATATCTGTACCTGGTAATTTTACGCCCTTAGCTCTCATAGTAGATTTATTTCCTAAAAGACTGTAGCACTTTGGTCGCAAGAAAACCCACTCACTATATCCTACACCCTTACTCTCATCCTTAAACTTTCCTATAACTGAGTCGAGTCTCCTAGAATATAAAGGATGAGAGGGATCATAATTTGAGGTGTCTAACAAGTCATCCGAAATCATCGCTGGCAAAAGAACGTCAAGCTTTACATTTTTGACCTCTAAGAAGAAACTATCGGTATCACCCGCAACTATATTTATATCACAGTTAAACTGACTCCTATATTTTGATAATTCTATGTACTGTAATTGATACATCCTTAGTTTGGATAAATCCAGCACTGATTGTCCGATGTAGCTGGGTCTATCCAAACATATAGACTCCTTATTGAGATGTACACCAAAAAGATCATCATCAATTTTGATGGTTTTTCTAAATGATGGTTTTGATGAATATGTAATTAATTTTTCCGCGGAATTACATAGTCGTAAATTTAATCTCTTCTTAAGGTTTTCAACGGATTTACCGTACAAGCTATTATTATACAATTTGAATAAATCTCTGTACAGTTCACTGCTTGCTTCAGCTCTTAGCTGTGTATTTTTATTTATATAATTTTTAAAAATCGGTGCTTGCTTGAATTTTATAGCTCTATGGATGTGTACAACTTTGGCACCAAGAGACAAATAAAGCTTGAGAAGCCTCCAATGAAGAACATGGTTCTTCTTTGGCCAATGCGTGAGCATCAACTTCTCAACTTTCGAACCAGGCGGGCACATTTTCTCAGGAGCAAGAGGAAAGTCATTTAAGAAATCATGAAAAATTTCTGGAATATCTATATCCACTTCTATGGTATAACCATAGGGAAGGATTTCAATGTCAGCATTCATGCACTCAAGCAATACATCATTCAATCCATCATACACCCAAGTGAAATCAGCAAAAGGAAGATTTTGGCTAAGAGCCCAACCATACAGATTATTTATATCAATATATAATAATTCTGTATTATCAGAAGCAGCAACGTAATGTTTGTTAACAAATGTTAACCCACCACGTATTCCTCCTTCGTAAAAATTGAACATTTCCATGTCCTGTAAAAGTTCTATAGGCTCAGTTAATGTCATAAGCGCTGAGGCCCATGACATACCCGGAATACCATAAAAGTTTAGAGGTTCTAGACCATTGTATGCAATGGCCTTGGCACGAAATTGTTGGAAATAGTCCGCAAGGAGGAATACATCCAATTTTTGATAAGTTAACATATAGTCAGCCAATTTAGTACAACGTTGTTGAGTCCAAATAAGTTGAGCCTTAGCATACTCATCTTCAGTAACACCAGACCAAATAGGAGGCAATTCATAAGTGGTTTCAAGTACATCCAAATCAGTCGCATAATCATAAGGAAATATTGCTTTAGCATCTATTATTAGCCTATCAAAACCGACGAAGTCAAAGGAAGATCAGTTAGAGTTTTTACAGCCTTAGCCAAAGAACAATTAACAAATTGTATGCTGTCGATAAAACGAACAGATAATTTTTTAATGTGAACAATCATCGAGATAAATTTCTCTGTGCTTGTGGGTATTATATTCAAATTCCAAGAAGGAAAGCCATTGAGACCATATTTTAAAATATGGTGTAAGTCGTAGCCTCGTAAATTATGAAATACAATCGGCAGCTGTTTATAAATTCTGCGAGCCATATTACATTTCCTACAGGCTGCACCGAGATAATTACCAGTAAAATGGTCATGATCTCGAACAGCAAGGGATAAAACCTTCTTGCAAAGATAGCAGTTCCTACAAGATTTGAATTGTCGTTCCTCAGCAAAAGTCATAGGTCCTAACCGTTTTTTCCCTTCAAGCTCATAATAAGGTAGGACAATTGTGACAGCAATTTCCTCTACTTTTTTAAGAAATTGAGGTATACAATCAAGACCATAAAACTCGTAATACGATTTTCTATTGTTAAAATTATTTATTAATAAAGACCTGCTGAAATAGGTAAATGTATTTGATGATGTTTAACATCTTTAGGTAAAACCGATTCAAAATCGGCATAAATAACAAAGGGTGGGGTGATTCTCTTTGAATGATTTTGAAACTCTAAATATTTATTTTCGGGTAAAGTGTAAAGGGTTGTACCCGTTTGATTTTTACTGCATAGGGCCACATGTTTAGTGAAAGCATTGTCTAATCGAAAACCGTTAAGACAATGTGGGCACCATTTGCATCTTATTTGAATACTACAGTCATTATTACGATGGCAGTTCATTAAACGTGTAATGTTGGTCACTGCGGTGTAATGATAATTATCCTTATTTTCCAAGAGTAATAAATAAATTGGAGTACCGATAGTAACCGTTGATCTGTGAATTATACTTAAGTGGGGGTGTTTAAAAACATAGTCATTAGGAACCTGATCATCATCAACTATCACAGTAGGGGTATAAGCCAGAACATTTATAGCAAGATTTAAGTCTAAATTTTTCTTTTCGAATTTAGGTATATTACACAATTTCATCGGACAATCCGTGACTTCATTGTAATTAAGAATATTTAAAAGATTTTCATATTTTGAAACTCTTTCAGGGTGGCTACCTATTTCATCTTGTTTCAAGAGCGCGAGAATACTATAAAGGAAACACTTATGATCCTTATTTTTAACATTAATAATTGCTCCTTTAGATTTCAAATCTGCGGGTGTACGAATGTAACTATGACCAGATAGGCGACAAATAGGAGCAAATTTAGTCAGAATGAAATCAATCTCTAAGATATTAATTACTCTCCAGCCACTACCTAAATAGGTAAACTTTTCAATTTTTTCGTTTAACTTATTAACTCCCTCAATTAAAAAGTTATGGGAAAAGATCTCGGCGTTATTTGAAAAGTAGTTGTCACGGATTTCCCCATCTTTTTCAAATCTTATAAGAATAGCGAATTGAATTTTGACGCTACCCATGTTATTTATTTCAGATGTTAACTTTCAGTGATTTTATCCGTTATTATAATTTTAATTAATTGTGAATCGGCAATATTAAATCGAATAGTTCGAATGGCGCCATTTAAATTTGATTCTATTATCGGCTCGATTGCTAAAGATGATCCACCTATTTGATTTATAGTATTTATAGTATTATCATTATTTATATTTTCATTTATAGCATTTATAGTATCAATATTATCATTTATAATATCATGATTTATAGTATATGTAATATTATTACATTCGTCATCACTGAGTAGAATGACTTCATTTTTAATAATTTCGTCGTCACTGATCTCAATAACTTCAGTTTTTATAATTTTATTTTTAATTTTAGACACCCTATGTTCAGCAGGTCTTTTATTAGATTTCTTTTTTGTGTTATTGTTTAAAATATTTACAATTTCAATGTTATTCTTATTTATTATTTTAAACAGTTTCTTTTTTATTTGTTTTGAAAGAATTTAAGTGCTGAGAATGTTGACTATAAAATTCCTTATACCTTACACTCTGGGAAGTTTTGCATATGGGGCAAATAAAAAAGTTGATGCCATTAAAAGGTTGGCGATAATATTTCTTCATATTTTTGTGGCATTTATTGTCATGACCCATAGACGAATTACAATATTTAGGATAAAATTTGCCTAATAAAAGTTAAATAATTATTTATTGAATGAAAATGTATTATTTATTTAATAATAATAATAATAATAATAATAAATGTAATTTAATCTTTCATTTAAAATTTGTCTATAATATTATCAACTATAAAATAATTAGTTAATGTTAAATAATGCTAAGTTATTAATATTATTATTATTATTATTATTATTATTATTATTATTATTATTATTATATTATTATTATTATTATTATTATTATTATTATTATTACTACTACTACTATTACAATTACTATTATAATTATTACTATTACAATTACTATTTTAATGATAACTGAAATAATTTACATAAAGTTATATTTACATTATATTTACATAAAATCTATATTATTATTAAGTTATTAATTAATTAAAAACTATATATTAATAAAATGAAACATACATTTTGATTCGTTATTCGAAACTGAGTCCCCAATAGGGATGGGAGCATTCAAATTATACACAACGGAGGTATCCACTACTGCGGCATTTATTATTGGAAAATTCTTCTTATGAGAAACAGAAGATTCTAAAATGTTAATGGTAATACAATTTTAATTAAACTAATAAATTACCATTTTGGAATATGTTTGAAATATCTAATATGTCGTCATTTTCGGTAATTGCGGCCCAATCACCAAAATATCATATTTTAAATTGTGATTAACTCCTTTAATATTGAATTAATAATTATTATATTTACTATTTTACATTAAATATTTCAAAAACAAATATTCTAAAAGATAATTTAAGATACATTACTCTTTTCAATTAAAATGATCTCTCAAAGTTAAGAAGGAAACAAAGTGTGTCAGAACACATACCCAGCATTAGCTTTACTTAAATATATGAAAACACCAAGTAATCAATGATAATAGAGGGATAATAGACTCAAAAATAAAATATTCTTACCACCTGAGAATAATATTGTTAATTTTATCTGTGTTATTAAAATTATCTTTCGACTTTACGCTTCTTACCATTTTAGAATAAGATTTTTTATCAAAATTTGTGATAATTTGACTGATTCAATTTGACGGAGTTATTATTAATTCGTTTTATTATATATACTTTGAGTTTATCCGACAAGATATGTTCTCCCTCTATGGGTACTGTTCACAATAAGTACTGGTCGTAAGGGTACTGGTCGTAAAGGTACTGGTGTGTTTTAATGATTTTATTTAGTCAAATATTTGGTTATTATTTGGCATTAAATTCATTGGTAAATTTTTAGAGTTAGCGGGATTTTACTAACATTATTACTAACATGTTTTGTGAATAATTGAAAGAATATTTAAAAAATTAAGGTTTTAGTGTTAATTCTAAGACAAATTTAATTAATTTCTTGATAATTTGCTATATTTTATTGACTTGTTTTTAAATTTAATTTTAAATAAAAATTATTTTTAATGACAGTTAGGTTAATAATTAGAGTTTTTACAATAATCAAGTGATTATTATTTAATTTTTATGATGACTTTGTAATGATATTGAATTTGACTAAATTAGTTTTTTCATATATTTCCAAAGAATATTGATGAACTTTTAAATATTGAAAATCTAAAGTTGAAACCAGCTAATTTTATCATCATGATATATTTGAAATTCTACTTGAAAATTTTTGTAAAATATACTGAAATTTGTGATTTTGAAAGATATATCATGTTATAATTGCTATATAATTGGCTGAATCGATGAAGAATTATGATCAATCAATATATTTCATCTCTAGTTAGGTATTTGATGGTAAATGTGGTGAAATATTTGTAGAAAATATTGATTTTAGTGAATTTTGATCTTTTAGTGGGTTCTTACTACATGAATTTAGATACTAAATTATTTCAATGGAAGAATGTCTGTAACAATTAAATAAAATTCATATTTTGAAGAATTTCCTATAGATTTTAAGAGAATTGATATATTAAAGAGCTGATATATTAAAGTCGGTTGGATTTAGTGAAGGTTCAGTTAAGATGGTAATATATGATTTTTAAGGGGGTATTTAAAGGGTAGAAATATTTGGTGAGGGATCGGTTAAGGTGGACATGTTTTGAAATCTCTATTTAAATCGACAATGTTCTTATTGGTAAAATATCAAATTTTCAAGGCAAATAGTCAGCTATGAATTAATAATAATTCCAGTGAAATTATATCGTTTTAGAGGTTTATTAGGTCGTGATGAATGTTATTGCACAGTTATTTAGATTTATGTTTTAGAACAAGTTTTTATTAATTATCCAATGTTTTATTAAGTCGTTTAGGGTTAATGATCTATTTACTTGGTTTTGAAAATGGAATATTTGAAATATTTAGAATTAATTGGGAATGATATCAAAGGTTATTGCTTTAAATTATTTTATTTAAGAAGTTATTTTATTCATTGTGGGGACATCAGTGACAAAACTTGAGAAATATTGACTTAAAAGTTGGAAATCGACAACAGCTAAAGAAAATTGATCTTTATTGAAGGAATTTTATGATTTTAATTAGATTTCTAGAAATTAAATCGGTTGAATAAAGGTTAAAATCTATTGAAGGAATATTGTTATCGGATGGATAAATCTTTCAATGATATTTTGCTAAATTACCTTTGTTAAATATTATTTTAAATGACTAAAAATGACAAAGTTAACCAATATTCTTAAATTATTTGCACAATATATCCCTGTTTTGGTAAAAGTTACTCAAAATAAATACCTGTTTAAAAATGTTAACCATATATTTCTCACAAAGATATATTACACCCAATGATCATCTCATTAAATTAGAAAAGAATTGTAACCCTATATTTCTAATTAATAAGCAACTTAATTTGTTAAATGATAACCAAATGATCATGTTTCTATTATGACTCCTTTTTTGACTTGAACAAAGACAGAAATTTACTTCAAATGATAAAAACTTTCTACCAAAATTATCAATGAATATATTAATGACCATGCATTTCTCACTAAATTACCTAAGAATTTTTAACTAATATACATATGCCTTAATTAATATACCCTTGCGACATGTGACCAGTACCCTTACGACAAATACACATAAGAGGACAGAATATTTTGTCGGATAAATTCAGACTATATATAAAAACTTACAATATGCTATGGTTTTTATTGATTAATTTGTTGTCAAACACATCAAAATGTCAGATAATATTTATAAATCAACTAAAAAATACACAAAAATACTATATTATCTAAAAATTCAGTTATGTTTCTAGTTAAATAATTGAAATAATTGGTATATGTATCAACTATATCAAAATATTTGTTATGAATCCTAGAATATTTTAATTAAATGGTACAGCCAAAAACCAGGGATTTCTAACTAAATTGGTAAATTTATCTGGAAATATTTTACTTAAGAAATCGCTATATTTAAAATAACCTTTCACTAAATTGCCTAAAAATTTGCTATATGGTATTGTTAAATAAAATAATCATAATAATAATAATAATAAATAATAATATTATGTCAGGGCATGAAAAAATAATATAATTGTATGACTAATAAATTTGCAATACAAGTGCATAATTAACAAAGACTTTGCAATAAATGGGCATGATTAACAAAGACACTAGAAATATTATCTTTGCATTTTGTCGAAGATGATTATGGCAGTAATATCAGAGGAGAATCAATGGACAAAAGAAAAGCATCATTATGATTTATAATAATTGTAAATATAATTGTAAATATAATTGTATATAATATATAATTGTATATATAATTGTAAATTTCCATATATATAAATAACACTATTTAAAAAATTAATACTAATATTAAAACAAAATGAATGTGTTTTAATCAAAAGGTATTAAAATAAAACAATAAATTTATAAAAACAAATTAAAACATTTATTTACGAAACAATAATAACCAATACTACTGTAACATATAATGGCAACTTTAAAATATTGGTTAGGGTTTCTTCTGCTTTTTCAGCATCTTCATGGTTTTTTGCGAAGATCTTTTTCCATTTTGATGAACTCATGGGTATATTTCATTCTGAATAATCTAAAATAATATTATAAATACCAAACCATTCCATCATATCATCAACATTTGGTATTTGCGCCCAATATATTTAATTACAAAGATGATTTCATATTATTCAATGTTTGAAAATTTTCTACATTATAGTGCCGTCATTATGTATGGTAATAATTCATTTGACTTTGATATTGTATTGATTTGTATTGAGAACTTACATGTATATAGTATGATATTCATTAATCCGTGTTGAACAGGCTTGACAATTGTGAACATTCTTCTCGTGACACTTAGAACAAACAATTACGTGACCACACGGTAAATACAAAACCGAAACTTTTCTTAACATCGTTCAGTTTTTTTCCGTTAGCTTATTTTCAATCAAATCGGCTTTTGCTATCCATTCATAAATCAATCTACTATATCTCGGTTTCAACCTTAAATACATGCAACTCCAAAAGTATTCATTCAGTTTTTTCTGTTTTTTCTAAATACATTAAATAACTTTAAAATGCATTTATCATAATTAAATAAATCAATCAAATATTCAATAGAGGAATGTTTGAAAATTTTTAAAATATTTATGATTTCCTTATCAGTGTAAGTTAAATTATTTATAAAATCTTCAACTGTGTTGTTAAAAAATTTCAATGAACGCTTATCTTCGGAATAGGTTGAACTTAATTTTTCCTTTTTATTTTCCTTGCTATAAATGACATATATATTGACAAAATAATAAAGTTACCAAAAGTGATTTGTGATTTACACATTCATATTCATACTTGTAGAAATCATCAGTAATAAATAAATTTCTTAATAACTAAATTACTTTTGTTTTTACATTTATAAAAATTGAGATAGCCAATCAAATTAGCGTTTTCAAATGTAGAAATTGTAACCATGGTTGAACCTTCAAATGTCTAAGTAACATCATAACAATAATAATAAGCATGACTAATACCCTTGCGACCATTACCCATAGGGGGACAGAATATTTTGTCGGATAGACTAGGAGTATATATATAATAATAATATACTTTGAAAATAAATAATAAGAAATTTGAAAATAATTTTGAAAATGATAATAATAATATTTTATAAATAAAATAAGAATTTTGAAGATAATAATCATGAAAATATTGAAAATCGTGAAAATTATGAAAATGTTAAAAATCATGAAAATATAGAAAATGATGAAAATGTTGAAAATGATGAAAATGTTCTTGAAAATGTTGAAAATCGTAAAAATATTGAAAATGATGAAAATGTTGAAAATGATGAAAATGATGAAAACGTTAAAAATTATGAATTATGAATTATGAAGTAAATAATAATAAAACATCGAAAATAAAATAATAAAAATTTCGCAAAAAATAATAATAATAGTAATAATTATAATAACAATAATATTGATAAAAACTTTGAAAATAATTTGAAAATAATTCTTTGAAAATAATACTTTGAAAAATATTCGATGAAAAGTTTCTGAAATAATCATGAAAATGTTGAAAATCGTGAAAATATTGAAAATGTAGAAAATTATTAAAATAATCATGCAAATGATGAAAATGTTGAAAATCATGTAATTGACGTAGAAATAAAGTTTTATGAATATTTAAGTAAATAATAATAATGAAACTTCTAAATTAAAATAATAATTAGAACTTTGCAAATAATAATAATAAAAATAATAATAATAATAATAATAATAATAATAATAATAATAACAAATAGGAGTTTTACAACATTTATTTCAAAAATACACTGAATGAGATTCATCGATTATGACACCACAACTCTGACATCTACTACAGTTTTTCAAACATAAGGAACAAATAATGATATGACCTTGAAAATAATAATATTTCGAAAAATAATAATATGACCTTGAAAATAATAATATTTCGAAAAATAATAATATGACCTTGAAAATAATAATATTTTGAAAAATAATAATATGACCTTGAAAATAATAAAATAATAATTATAAAGTTATAATAATGTTATAATTATAATAATAATATTAATACCCTTGCGACATGTTGAATGTGACCAGTACCCTTACGACAAATACACATAGGGGGACAGAATATTTTGTCGGATAAACTCGGACTATATAATAATAATAATAATATTGATTAAAACTTTGAAAATAATAATTTTGAAAATAACATCTTCCGCGCGGGCGTTAATATCTTTCCCAATAATAATGATAAATTATATTATTACGTATTCGATAATTAAAACAAAAATAAAAATATTATTATATAATTAACGATTTAAACAAAATTAAATTATTACGTATTCAATAATTAAAACAAAAAATATTGTTATATAATCCACGATTTGAACAAAAAGTAATTATTTCGTAATCGATAATTAAAACAAAAATAAACCGCTGGAACAAAAATAGATGTCTTTGTTACTAAAAATAGAACGACCTTGGCGAGTCATCGGATCAATGATCGGATCAAAAATGTTACAAAAATATATTCAAAATGTTACTAAAAATAGATGTCTTTGTTACTAAAAATAGAACGACCTTGATGACTCAGCGGCTGTGTCATGGTCTTTGTTTAAATTACCTTGTTAATTAAAACTTGATGATGATAATAATAATAATATTAAATTTTGAAAATATCTTCGAAAATAATAATAATACTATTGAAATAATAAATCCCATGGGCGCGTCATTTTCTTTGTTCAAAAAATAAATGAGTCATCGATGGGTACTTTTGTATTTCCGTTTGTTTGATATGTATATCACAAGGTTTGAAAAATTTAAACCTTGGATCCTTAGACTCTTTGACCTTCAAACTTGGACCATGATACTTACATCTCAAATACCTTTTGTTTGATATGTATATTATAAGGTTTTAAAATTTTTGAACCTTGGACCCTTTCGATGGTATGACCTTTGAGGGTATGACCATCATACTCACCTTTGTATTAAGTTTTATTTGACATGTATATATCTATATGTATAATTTTTAAAGGTTTTGGACCCTTTGAAGGTTTGAAGGTTCAGGACCATTCATAAACCTTTGAAAGTATGACCATGATACTTCCATCTCAAATAACTTTTGTTTGATATGTATATTATAAGGTTTTAAAATTTTGAACCTTGGACCCTTTCGGTGGTATGACCTTTGAGGGTATGACCATCATACTCACCTTTGTATTACCTTTTATTTGACATGTATATATCTATATGTATAATTTTTAAAGGTTTTGGACCCTTTGAAGGTTTGAAGGTTCAGGACCATTCATAAACCTTTGAAAGTATGACCATGATACTTCCATCTCAAATACCTTTTGTTTGATATGTATATTATAAGGTTTTAAAATTTTTGAACCTTGGACCCTTCGACCCTTGGACCTTCGAACTCACCATCAAAAGTCCTTTTGAATGATATATATATTATATGATTTGAAAAATATTTATTTTTGGACACCCTTTGAAGGTTATTGACCCACCATATACCTTCGAGGGTATAGCCATTAGATAGACCTCTCAAATACCTTTCGACTGATATATATATTATAAAGTTTGAAAAAATTCGAAGGTTTTTGACCCTTTGAAGACCGAGGACCCACCATTCACCTTCGAGGGTATGACCATCATACTTACCTCTCAAATACCTTTCGACTGATATATATATTATAAAGTTTGAAAAAATTCGAAGGTTTTTGACCCTTTGAAGACCGAGGACCCACCATTCACCTTCGAGGGTATGACCATCATACTCACATCTCAATTACCTTTTGAATGACATGTATTATAGAGTTTGAAAAAATTCGAGGGTTTTGCACCTTTTGAAGGTTAGGGATTCACCATACACCTTTGAAGGTATGATCATTGTACTCTACTCTCAAATATCTTTTGAATGATGTATATATTATAGGGATACATGTTAAAAATAACTTGACCTACATATTTTTTATAAACTATATAGTCGTGACCTACTTAATTTGACTTATTTATTTATATAGTGTCCTGGAGGTAACATATATTTAAAGTAACTTGACCTACATATTTTAATACCTATATAGTCGTGACCTACATAATTTTAACTTGATCTACTTAATTTTAACTTGACCTACTTATATATATGTGTCCTGGAGGTGACATGTCCTGGAGGTGACACATCCTACTACTGTTGTGCAATTTTATAGCTGGCAAGAGTTGCATTTTCTGAAACTTTGCTAAAATTTTTCATCTTTTTAGATCGGATCTTACTATTGCTGCGAAGTCCTTCAAAGTTTTGCAGCTAGAGTTGAATGTTTCACAAGATGTCGTTTCAGCTTGGTCGACAAAGGCATTTAACTAGGGATAAGTTGATTTACCCCCTAATACAGTAGTTACACACCAAACACCACTGAGATACATTTTCTATAATGGTGGCTAGTGTGTTTTTTAGAAATTTTAGAAAATTTATTTTATAATTATTTTGGAATTATTGCGATATAATGTAAGTCAGATATATTTTTAATTATAATTAAATAATTAAATCAATCGCCAAAAATGTATTTTTCTAAAATATTTCTAAAACCAATATCAGAAATTCTAATGAATATTTACCTTAATTTTAACTCAAAAATAATTCTTACGATCATATTTCGTCATTCTCATGACAATTTGACGTAGTTTCTTTAAAAATACACTTAAAAACATTTTCAATGATCATTTTCTTTCTAAAAATTGTCTAAAATAAAGTTATTATAGAAACCTATCTCAGCTGCACATTTCTATATATCGAAAGTTTGCATGTGTTTTTAGTATGTGTTGTGTTTGTGTGTAGTATTTAATTTTTCTACCACTTTTTAGATTTCGATAGTGTAAGATGTATCTCACTGAATATCAATGAGAACATAAGCATGAAATCAAAGTAAGTATGTATGTTTCTATAATGTAAGATTATTGATATTTTTTCTTATATTATAGGAAACGTATCCCAGTGGTTTCTGGTGTATCTCAATTGTTCTTACAGTAATTTTATTAAAGCCTATCTTTCGCGATTTTTAGATGAATTTGACGAAACTTAACGAAAGAACTAAAAATTTGAATTACATTTGAAAATATATGTTGGAGAAATTTTAAAATTAGAGCTCATTATCTCTAGAACATTCGATGAGACAAAAGAAAAGTTTTGAAACAGAGAAAATGCTTATATGATTACCTGACAATGCAAAGGCTGTCCATAAATTATTTACATATTCTCTGTAGTGTTTTGGGAATTATTTCTTTTTGAGTTACGAAATGGTTCTCTTTGCCAATAAAATGTTTCATCTAACATTATAATTCCGTCATTTCCTATAAATTCCACAATAAAATTTATACTTTTCATAATCTTCGCGTTTCATCTGTTGCATTGTTCAGGCTTATATCTTTTCTTCCACTGCTTCAAGGGATATGCAATAACTTACCGTTTGCTTATCAAATCTAGATCACTATTACTCCTTTCCTGTATCAATGGCATAGGAATGGA
The DNA here is from genome assembly GCA_959609185.1 of Schmidtea polychroa. Classification (NCBI taxonomy): domain Eukaryota; kingdom Metazoa; phylum Platyhelminthes; order Tricladida; family Dugesiidae; genus Schmidtea; species Schmidtea polychroa. Next base: position 4,020 of record CAUHTR010007458.1, on the reverse strand, counting down.
CATCCCTTGCTCTGGAAAGCCCTAAACTCTAACATTATTGTGAGAAGTGCTAATGGGAATTTGAATTTCGTTAATACAATATTTTAAAAACTGAAGAATACAAAAAATCGAAAAGGTTTTACAAACTTTACTTATTAAAATTGCGTAAATGTTTTAATAAATTTTCATTGAAATGAGGATTATTACAAAAATGAACAATATGTTTTGCGCCTCCGTCGATTGGGCTTATTCAGCGCTACTCGAACGGCTTCTTCGAAAACCTTTTTCAAATTTTGATGAGTTTTAGAAGAACATTCAATGTATTTGACGGCTCCGATTTCTCGACTCAAAGCCAAACCTTGATGGTATGTAACAGGAGTAGACAAAATTTGTCTTTTGTCATATTCATTAACAACTTCATTGTCTCTCAAATCAAGTTTAGTACCGACTAAAATAATTGGAGTGTTTTCTGAGAAACGAGAAACTTCTTTGAACCACTTTTCCTTAACATTGACAAATGAAACATCATTAACAAGAGAAAAACAAATTATAAAGACGTCGGTTTCAGGATATGACACTACACGGATACCATCAAAGTCATCCTGCCCTGCAATTATAATTTGTTTTAGATTTATATATTAAGGTTTAATAATCTTGGTACCTGCAGTATCCCATAGACCAAGATTGATAGGTTTCCCATCGATCATCATATTCGTCGACATGTTATCAAACACTGTAGGAATGTGGATGGAAGGAAACACATCTGTTGTAAAACTTACGAGTATGCAGGTTTTCCCAACAGTCCCATCCCCAATGACCACACATTTAATACTTCGCATTTATCAGTAGAAAATATATAAAATTCAATCAAATTTTTTTTATTTTTAGCACTTATAATTTTTGAATTTGATTATTAATGTTAGTGCATGTCAAGTGATCATTTAAAACAACAATTGCACTGACAATAATTGAGTAACTTAATATTTGATAGAAAGATTCATTTAGTAAAACATTATTATAATAAACCTTCAATGGAAATAGTTAAATCAAACTCATTTTTAAAAGAAATTCTTTAATTTACTCATAAATAATATTTATGTGGACCAAGGAATGCCTAAAAAGTAATCCTTAAACAACCTAATTATTTTAAGTATAGAAATAACTTTCATCTCCTTAAAACTATTACAGCTTTTTTTAATTTAAATTGATTGTTTTTTTAGTAATTTTTATAAAAATTTAGTGGGAGGAATAATTTTTTATTAATAAAGTGATTGACTAAAATTTCTCTTGCGATCGACTGATTGAGCACTCCTGGTTTATGCAAACTGTGAATACTGTTATTTACTAATATAACAATTGCCAAAAAGAAATTTCAAACAAACTAGAATAAAAAGCTTTTAGGACAAAATGATTTTAGGATTAAATGGTAGAATTATAACTTTCATTTTTTAAATTCAGTTAGTTAATTATTGCCCAAAACATATAGCATTAATTTTAAAGAGTTAGGGAATATCTGACCGTCCTCTTAAATATACTCTTAAATTTTTAGATTGTCAGATCAAATATGTCGAATAAAATAATTATTTTTGAATTTATATAATAGTCTCTAACATCAAATGTTGTTTTTACTTGTGGCCTTGGTATCTGGATTTCATGTTCTACACAGAGCCTGTTAGAGCCTTTTGGAGGCCCAGGTCTGACAATTTTTGTGGCCCCCTATATAATGAAAAATATACAAAAAATGAAATTTTTACTGCTAAAAAATTTATTATTTCAAAAATAAAGAAATATATTCCGAATATCAAAGTATAAATATCAAAGTAATATTAATTAAAATTTAAAAATGTGCTTTTCGAGCCTTTAAAGCTGCAAAAAAACTTATAATTTCAGAATATTCCAAATTTCTAGCTATATCCCAATTAATATTTAGCGTCGCCAGATCATTTACACGATCCTGTATCATGGTTGATCTTAAAAATTTTTTTATCTGTTTGAGAGTATATATATATAAATATATTTACTCGGTATATGTTCGGGCCTGGTCTATGGTATTTTGACATAATGAATGTTTGGGTATGTTTTCAATTTCCATCCAAACCGTTCATACATTACCACGCTTGCAATCGTTAAGGGAGAAAAACGTCTACTTTCATGGTATATCGTTTATGCTATGTTCTCCATAGCAGATGCAAGTAAAATGCTACATGTTTGATTGAACATCTAAATATACTGAATACTTTTATTTATACACTTTCATATTCGCCTTCGCATAATGAACACATCTTTACTATGAAAATTGAAGTCTTCTAACAAAACATTTATATATGATTGAATATTTCTGACTAAACCCAGCTATTTTAGTCAGGGAATATTTCACCCCGTTTTAAAAATTTATTATTTCCTTTATTGTTATTAGTTTTAATTTTGAAAATCTAACTGATTCTAAGGGAGTATAATATAATGTTATTTAATTTAAATATTTGTTTAAACTTACTTAAATTTGATTTCAAAAATTTTTAATAAAACTCACATTATTTAATTAACAATTGTTTGAATACATCAATTTGCTTATATTTCCAATCACTGTTATTTCTAAAATTAGTAATTACATATATTACAATTACAATTTACTAATAAATGCGTAGTATTAAATGTGTTGTTGTCGGTGACGGAGCTGTCGGTAAAACATGTATATTAATTAGCTACACAACCGACGCATTTCCAACTATCCATGTACCTACAGTGTTTGATAATATGTCTGCCAATGTCATGATAGACGGAACTCCGATAAATCTCGGTTTGTGGGACACAGCAGGTTTGAATATACTAATTTAATGAATAATAATTAAAAGTTTAAACCAATTCAATTTTCAGGCCAGGAAGAATACGACCGGCTTCGTCCATTATCATATCCAGAAACTGATGTATTTCTAATTTGTTTCTCTCTGGTGAACAAAGATTCATTTGAAAATGTCAAAGAGAAATGGTACAAAGAAGTGTCACATTTTTCGAAAGAGACACCGATAATACTCGTTGGCACAAAACTGGATTTACGAGAAGATCGAGTTCTCAATGAAAGTGACAAAAATCAAATTCCGTTCCTCTCCAGTTACATATCAACAAGGTCTAGCTGCATGCCAAGAAATCGGAGCCGTCAAATACATCGAATGTTCAGCGAGAACTCAAGTCAACCTGAGACAAGTTTTTGAAGAAGCGATTCGAGTTGTCATTAACAAACCAAAACCGTCCAATCATCGATTCAAGTTCTGTTCACTTTTGTGAATTATTTCGAATTTTTATTTCTATGATTATCTGATTTGCAAATTCCTGTCATTGATTTTAATGTTATCTGATTAATTGAGTTATCATTTGTTTTAATCGCGCCTTACTTGAGCCATCTGTCACTTTGTATAGAATTTACGAAGAGGCTTTTGATTTTAAAATATATTTATATTACATTTCTCTCATTACATTCGTTTTAATTAAAGAAATCAACATTTCAAACAAGAAAATCGTATAGTAAAATTCTTATGGAAAAAACAACCCAATAAAAACTGAGGAAATTGCGCAAGAAATATTAATTGGCAACCACTGAATGAATCTATATATTGTGTATATTGATTTATTTATCTATGCGCTGTTATTTGATTGGTTCATCGAAATGTTTTTTTCCGATTAAAATAAATTATATATTAAATTGGTTTTTCAATCAAATACCATTGAATAATTATTGATTAAAATTAATGATTTTGTTATTAAATTATAAATAATTTGGACTTTGATATTCGAGAAATGAAATAAAATACTAGATCGCAACCAGAGATCAAAGTCGTTGATGTAACAATTGAGAATATTAGAATACGATGAATGTGTCTGTTATCATAACCAGTGAACAAACCGACGATTTGCACATATATTATTTTAGCTAATCGAGGCTGAACTGATATCCTGTTTTATCAAAATTGTGCTTCAACTAAAATGCGTATGAATGTAAATTTGTTTCAATATTTTTTATTTTGTCGTTTATACTCATTTTTGATA
>CAUHTR010007457.1:107428-164918 GCA_959609185.1 Schmidtea polychroa | reverse complement strand
GAAGATTGTAGCGTCAATGTTTTGCTTTTATTTTATGGCCTACTTGTTCAAACACATGAAATTTATTCTGATTATTAGCTAACTGTATATATTTGAATTTCAAACTAAAAATTTACTACACTCTGAGTGTTATCTGACTAATATTATGTTTCTTATTGGAATTTTTTTGTCATATGAATCGAAACTTATTTTAAATATGTTTATAAAGTTAGAAATTCAATAAATAAAAAACTGATTTTTATATGCAATTTTCCATAGTGCTAGCGGGCTACTTTCGATAGCTACGCGGTCGACCAGTCGACCGCGGTCGACGCTTTTGCCAGCCCTGCTATACAGGAATCCTGAGACCTAAAATACTCCCTGATTAAACAAACGAGGAGTCAAAATAATTGTAATCTAGTTCTTACTAGAAAAGATGATTGGCCATTAGGCTTTCTGCCTTGTCAAAATTTGTTTCGAAAGAATGTAATTAATATGACGATTTTGTAAATTGTATTAAAAATCAACGAATTTGTTCTGTGATTGATCTTAGTCATTAATAACCCAACAAAACTAAGAATAATCAAAGTTTACTTGAGAAATTCAATTTCGAAAACGCGATTAGCAGGATTAGCTATAAGTTAGAACTTATACAAACTTATCTAAAATATCAAAATGTTTTCGATAGCATAACTTTGTAATTTGTTATACCTTATTGGAATAAATATATAAAAGTACAACTTATTATTTTCTTTAAAACAAATACCAAATTCAAAATCAATCAGTTTGATAGAAAATTGAAATTACTGAGGGTCGCCAAAATCAATGCTTGCCTGGAGTGTAATATAAACTCGGCCTGGTCCTAGATTAGGTCTATTACTTTTTATTTAGTGAAATAAAATAAAAGATTTCTATTTTCAAAAAATTTTATTTATAAAAATCTCAGATTTTATCCATGACAAAGATTCTTGTTGTGTGTTGTAAAAAATTGTTGTTGGGCTAGAGTCGAAAAATTGAGAGGTTGTTTAAATATGTCAGAGATACATGGCATAGAAACTGCGGTAATACTTAAGTTTTGGGGGGGCTGAATTCAATTTGCCAATTACAATTAATTGATAAATATATCAAATCAGTAATATTGACAGGAATTGTATTTTTAATAGTATTAAATAGTACATAAAACATTTAAAAGTACATTTAAACATAAAACACAATCCGGAATAATTTTAACTAAAGTACGACTTTAACACATCAACAAATAAGGTAAATTGATCAAGCAAATGAACACTTCTAACTCTTCGATTGTACATAAACGTACCGAGATATTCAAAAAGATGCTCCCTTTTTACTGGGCTGGGCAGAAAGGTTTTCAGAGACCTCCACGCACGTTCAATTGTTTGAGTATGAATATACCGATCAACTGGATCAACAAAATAATATTTGTGATTTACTGTGAAATGGACATATCCAAGTTCGTTCAAATGCCAGTACCCACGCCACATATCCGTTATAATCCGTGTACCCGGGCGAATATTGTTGCGTATTATATCTTCTAAATTTTCACGGTTTCGACAAACAGTTGATTTCAAGAATACCTCGCCGGTTTCTCTGCAAATACCGCCTACTATCCACACCGACTGCATTGCTAATACCCGGCCAACATTATATTTCCTTTTTATTAGATGAGTTTGAACCATGAAATTGCGGTTGGTTCACTTATACGACACTGAATCGACGCGAATCCAACACGAAAATTATGGGTTGAAGCAATTGGGCGATTGAAATGTGAATACCATCAAAAATGGAATTCAGGAAGATGCTTTGTGACTGACGACACGTTCTCCTTCCACATCGGAAGCGTCCATCTACTCCGTGGCGAGTTTTCCCCTTTTCAAAATTCATATTTGCGCCACAAATGTAACATGGTCTCTGAGCAATACTCAGCAATCCAAGCTCTATGGCTAATCCGAAAGCTTTTTCTGGAGAGGAGGTTTTTTCACCCAATTCGAAGATATTCATGGGTTTTTTTTCTTTTTTCATGCTTTATTTCTTTTGGTTGTTAATGATTCCAGTCAATATATTTATCAATATATTTATCAATTAATTGTAATTGGCAAATTGAATTCAGCCCCCCCCCCTAAAACTTAAGTATTACCGAAACTGCATCAAGTTGAATCAAAATCTATGAATATACATCAAATAATACAAAGTGAAGTTTGGGATATATAAACAAGTATAATAAAAATGATAAATGTAAGAAATTATAATCACCAACATAGTTAAAAAACAAACTGCGCATTTAAAAAAACTGTCATCTCCTAAAGAACAAAATAATAAATGAAAGAACGAATTATTAAGATAAAAAATTAGGAATTATTAGTGGTCGTATTTACATTCGACGGATCATATTCAAATTAATTATAAATGTTATGCCTCGTATCAGTATACAAAAGAGCATTACAAAAAGGACAGAAATTAAGAGAGAAAATATTAAAAAATAAATAAATAAGGATTAAAAATAAAATCAAATTATTAAATAATTTGATTGATTTAAAATATCAATAGAATGTACAATAACAATAAATGTACAGATTGACAAATTTTTCATTGGATTTATTGTCTTGTTGGGTTATTGGGTTGGTGATAAAATTAAAATTCTTACTCTGACTCCAAACGTGTCTTTGACTGACCTACAAATAACACCTGGCAACAGAAATCTTTATTGATAATCACAAATAATTTTCGTTTTACACTGACAATCAAATCAACACTCCGCTCGATGACTATACAATGCTTATTACAACACTCAGTGAGGAATAGTACTTGTGTACAACACCGGATTGAAAGATCACTACTGATTGGTTTATTGACTAGGACTTTGAGCTGGTTGTTTTCTTTGATCTTCTTCACAACTTTATTCAAGTACTCGAATAACTTCTTTTCGTTTAATTCGTCTACTAATTCTTTTCTACAAATCTTCTCCAATAATTATTCTTCACAATCATTTTCTTTAAAATTATTTTTCATAAATCGTTTTTCCAATAACGTTTCGTCCGACGTTGCCTAATTTTATTTATTTATTTATAAATTTGTTATTTAGGTATCCTGAACAGTCTTTTTAATATGATTTTTATGAACTTACTTCTGTTAGAGACAGTCCCAAACTATGAGTGGAGTACTTGCAAATTATAAACTCGAGGTGTGGAAGACGGATGACCCTCCAACCCGAGGAATGACCTGATGAGCGACTCACCTACATTATGTCACCCAAATATGCCACCCATTGCAAGACCTATCTAAGTGATTGAGTCACAGAAGTGACCGTAACTTTGATGAGTCTAGGTATGATAAAAATCTCGCAATATAAAATGAGTAAAATAGTTAGCAAAGCATCCTGTCTTGTGGAGTTGGACTTCAAAATTTCACATTGATCGAAATGATGCAAGCCATCGTTGATGGTTAATGATCACATCACTACCATTTTTCTCACGTATTTTTTCACAAAGAAAACTATACTTAACCAATATCACTCATTGTAAAAGATCTAGGAATGAAATTATCGAAATGAGAAATTTTTGATAGTAACATTGAAAAACCGGAAATAATGAGAACCATAACTTAATGAATAAAGAACAATGATCCAAGAAATGGATGTATAATGATAACGTGACGTAGGAACCAGAAAGTTAAAATGCAATGAGTAGTTCTAATAATGGAGCTCACTTACTCATTATATTCAGCCACTGGGTACATTGACAACATTGTCTTTGCTATGGGTAGACGAGTAGTAAAAGGTAAAATAATCATGAAAGCGTTTAGGGAAGGGTTGATATCAAATCAATCAGCTACTCTAGAACATTTAAAAAACACAGGCCCTAAACACCAACAAAACAAATTTTTGGATTATATAAATATTTAAAGGAAATATAAATATAAATAAAAAGGAAATATATATAATGAAATATATTTTTAAAACATAAAGTAAATATTACCACGAATCAGAAATGTATTTATTCATTATTGTAAAATTCAGTTTTTATACTCGAAGAATTATGAGAGATGAGGCATAAATGAGGCATAATAGTTGCATTCGACAAAGAAGGATAAAATTTCTAAAAATACAGTAAAACTTGTTCAATACAATTTTAAAATGCAAACCTATTTATTGTTTATTACATTTTTGTTTGTTGAAAGTATTTTTTAAAATTGAAACAAAGGATTTTGTTGCTTTTTTTAAAATTATTTCAAAAAGCACACAAAATATTTTAACAATTCAAAATTAATTGTAATTAAGATATACAAGATAGTAGAGTATTTTTAGGACTGACCAATGGGATATTTGGCTTGAAAAATGTTTTTTGAAGACCCTTTCAATAAATGGTTTTTTGAGGTCGCAGCGAAGGTTAAAAAGAATTTTAATTTAACTTAATTTTTTTACATATTTTTTTTCTCTTTAAAAAGCCTACATATTTTTTCTCGATTAAAAAGATTAAAATTAATACTTAATTAAAATACCTAAAAATAAAATTTCTATGAAAAAATGAAAGTATTATCTCTCGAAAAAAAACATTAAAATTTATTTTTAAATGAAAAAGTTCAGGTAATTTTAGAAAACTCTAACTAAATATAAAATATAAGCAATAAATTTATAAAATATGACAACCAATAAAAATTATAGAATACAACAGATAACATTTATTTTAAATCAAAGATTTTACATATTTCGGCTAATAATACATGGATTGTTTGGTCTCGCTTGACATCGTTGAAGTGTGGAAATCCACTGCAACATGTTACTCTCATTGAGTCCTTGCAAACAATACAATTCGGAACACATCAATCACCAAATCCCTGAAGTTGTCATAATGCATCTCGAGAAGTTCTTCAAAAATATACCTGTGAAATGGTATATTTTTGTTGCAAGAATTTCAGGTGCGCTATAGTCCAATGTATTTTTAAATTTTGGATAAAGTTCTTGAATTTTTTTTTAAAATTACTTCAAATATATAAACTAAAGAATAAAATTAAAATTAGTAATAATATATATGTCTTACCTTTCGACACTTTTTAAATATGAATAAGATAAAAATAAACAACTTATTTATTAATTAATTAACATATTGACTTCTTCAATAATATTTTTTACATATTAATTATAATCCAGATATTTTAATCCGAGTATTACTACTTTCCCGCTAAAAACATGTTGACACATGACGGATCAGTATACTCAAATATTTTTTAATAAACTAAAACACAGTATTTAAGCAATTATAAACAATTAATTAATTAATTAATTAAATTAATTAAAATGGAATTAAGAAATGATGCGGTATTTAAAATTGTTGGACCAATTGGTAGCGGGAAACATTGTAAATTTCTTTTTAATTGTTACAATCATACATGTTGAAATCAAATATCAATAAAATATATTGGCATATGGGTGCTGATAATGAGAGTGGTGATATATAAGACAACTTTTGTAATTAAAAATGACGATAATTATAGGATTTGTAAAAATTGGTCTGCCGCCAGGATCTTAATATTGAGGATGACTTCAGTTAAACCATTTCTTTCTTGATCAAAATCATCACATTTAAAAATAAATTCAACTAAAAATCAATTTATATTCAGAGTTAAAAGACGTTTTGTTATACAAAAAAGATTGATACAAAAATTGTTTAATAGTAATAACAAAAAGTAATGCCTTTGAATTCATAACACAAAAATCGAGTGGTTTTTAATAATATCAAGTGAAATTTCGGTAGATATAGGGAAAACTCCCCAAAATATGGTGAAATTGAACTATAAATTAATTAACTGAACTAATAAATTGTTTAATATTTGAATAATACGCAAACTGAAACATTTAATTTCATTGCAAGTTTGTGAATTTAACTTTATTTTGTGTTTGGACGTTTTAATATTTTTCCCCGCTTGAGTTGTCTTTATAATAATGTAAAATAATAAAAAAAATGTAATTATTGAAATGATTTTCTCAAAACACATTCACTTTTGTGTGTATTCTAGGGCTTGCAATACCAGATCAAATTTTCAAAACCGGTATTTCGGTATTTCATTATATTAATACCGGGATCCCGGTATTAATACCGGTATTTAAGAAAAAACAAAAAAAAGCAAAACTACACCGCAAAAAATAGAAAAAAAATATTTATAAAAAAAATAAAATATTTAATTCAATAACGAATAATTCGAAACAATAAACTTTTTTTTTAAAGTGCCACAAAAGACAAAAAAAATATAAAATAAAAAAAGAGTAATAATATAATTAATAATATATAAGAATAATAAGTCCTATGTCCTATTGTTGTGATTTGCCTTTAAAATATGCCCTCAAAAATGTTAAACTATCAAGAGTTTTGTCGTTTAAGCTGGATCGAATTTTTGTGCACAACAGCCCTGCTGCTGAAAAGGCTCTTTCGGACTCGACGCTAGTTGGTGGTATGGACAGTCATATACTAGTTGAAGATATTTTCCTCTAATATGTTCTACTTCGAAGTATGCTAGTTCCTGTTTTATAACTTTATAAAGTACTTTAGAATTCATCGTTTTTGAAATTCCACTCGCAGTATTCATCACATTAACTTTCTTGGAAATTGCCATTTCTAGATTTTCTTTCATTGTCATCGAACTTAGAATTTCTGGCTCAGAATCAGCAGATAACTCAGAAACGTCGATGGAAGAGGCTCCTATGTTTTCAATATCGATGACATCGATAGTATATAAGCGTTCCAATAAATTTATAATTATTTTTATAATTGTTGCGTTGTTAATTCGATTAAAAATTTCATTTTGGTCGTCATCTGCTGATTCAGTAGGATTGTGCAGGTATTGTAGTAGACTCGATAAATCAGTACGCCTTTGTTTTATACGAATAATTAGCTCTTCTTTGAATTCATTACTTAAAGCAGTATTCTGTTCTGTCAATTGATTAAACATAAATAGTAAAGCTGCATCTGCGCTAAGAAGAGTAGCATCTTGACGACAACAAGCTTCAACAGTTAATTTGATTGGAAGAAGAACTGAAATAACTGATGATGCTAAAGAAAAATCAATTTCCGAAAATGATATTTCGGCATTTAAATTTAAATCAATCAAAGCCTTTTGTATGCAGTTCTTTAACTGGACAAAGCGTTCTAGCATGGCAAGTAAGCTATTCCAACGTGTTTTAGAATCTAGAATTAAATTCAGTTCCTTTCCAAATTGTTCTTTAACATGTTTCTGTAAAGCTTTATCATTTTTCATTGGCGAACGTCTGAATAGCTTCACAACCTTTCTTATTTTTTTAATCAATGGACCTATCTGTTCATGAATAATTAAACAGTCAATTGAATTGTTTTCTTGAAGTATGGATAAACTATTATCATCAAGATCACTATCATTTTCATCACTTGTATACTGGTTATCATCTTCGTTACAATTAGAATGTTCATTTTCTAAATTTTGGTGTATCATATTTATATATAAAACCTTAATGACAGCCAATTGAATTCCGTGAACTAAGCAAAGTTGTTTCCTTGCACAAATCAACTTTCCAACTTTGGTCATGACAGATGCACCATCGGTCGTAATGCACACAATGTGTTTATTTAAAGAAACTTGGAATAATTTAAGCCTTTCTTCAACGAGGGCAACACACTTTTCTGCAGGCAATGATCCTTGCACGCGAACTAATCCTAGGTTCCAGAATTTCTTGATGCCAGCATGAACATTTATATTTAAATAACGTCGGTTTTTTACCGATGTCCATTCATCAAATGTAAGACTAAATCACTGTCCCGAAAGAATTTGAGATTCTAACTCTTTAATCATATTTGCACGAATTTTTTCGCTGTACTGCACAACTAAATTTTTTATAGAGTTTATAGATTTTGGTATATTTTCATACCCTCTGGCAGTTAAAACTTTTCTGATATCCACGGAAGTGCAAAATATGTTAAACGACAAACCGTCACATGCCGTCATACGAGCTAAAACTGCAGACAAAGAATTGTCCGTTTCCGAAACGAAAAATGTTGTTATTTTCCCGCTAGAAACTTTGTTCACTTTAGAAGTTGATGGTTCTGGCTCAATTTCAATCAGAAGGTTGAAGCTCGGAGCATTCCTTTTTTTTAATTAATTTGGTGGAGTGTCTTTAGGTGGGTATGCAAACCACTTGTACTACCTCCTTGCGTCTTTATTAATTTGTTACACTTCTTACATTTTGAAATTTGTCCCTTTTTCTCACGAAGAAAATAGAACCATACGGAATTTTTATTAGCTGATTTTTCCTCAAAAACATAGATTTCCATAGCTAAAAAAACAGCGTTTTAACTTTAAGTAAATTACAGAATTTTTTGAATATTTGTACCCACTTATTAAAACGGTAGAAATCTTGCTATTCTTTATTATTATTTTTAATTTTTAAAAAACCCGCAGCAGTGCGCTATGATAGCGCCGCTATCTATATAAATATATAGAAAATAAAAATTTTACTTATACAATAATTAATTTTCACACTTTTAACTTACCTTTACCTATCTGCTATTTATCAATTGAATTAATGATTATTAATTATAATTATGATTTTAAATATTTTTTAACTTTTATATTATACACAAACACAATTCTCGAAATTTTCAAAAACTTTACAACTGAACTAACTAACTATTCTTTATAAAATAAAAAACATAGCTTCAATATTGAAAATTTGGAAAAATAGAAAACAATAATTTCCCATAGAAACGGCTTGCTATGTGAATTTGTCTTTTTTAGTATTTTTTTAGTATTAGAAAAATTAACGTACAAAAAGGCTCTTTCTTAATGTAAATAAAAACAAATTACTTCAGTAGGGCCACCTGTACGTAAATTTCAAAATTAGATTTAATCTTTAAACATGACAACACCTAAACATATGCTAATTACTTATAAAAAATAAAATAGTTAAATAAAAATGATATGAATGTTAACTTACAGCAAAAAAATTTAATACCGGATACCGGTATTAAGTGGTCATTAATACCGGTATTGAACGGTATTAAAAATGTCGGTAATACCGGGATCCTAGTATTGCAAGCCCTAGTGTATTCTATAGTATAAATTTTGATGAATTTAGAGAATGTAACCATGATGAATTATTGTTTTTGAACGTCCATTTAAATAAAATGAAAATATATAAATAGGATATAACAAGTAGTGCAAGATAAAATAATATTAAGGAATTAATTTAGAAATAATAAATACATTAAAGGTAAGAATAACCTAGAAAATTTATGACAAATTAATGAAAAAAATAATAAAACAAATTTAATGTAGTGAATCTGTGATTAGAGATTACAATCCTGCCAGAGAAATAAAATGTATGCTTTAATAATCACGAAAAAGTCAGTGTACATTTGCATTTCAGTTAGTTGTTAAATCTACTTGAGTTGAATCTAAAATATGTGTCTCTAAACGACTGAAAGTCATAATAATCCTGATCATAAGCATCAAAATAATCATAAACAAGTATAAAAGTAATAATAATAATGATAATAATAATAATAATAATAATAATAATAATAATAATAATAATAATAATAATAATAATAATAATAATAATAATAATAATAATAATAATAATAATAATAATAATAATAATAATAATAATAATAATAATAATAATTATAATAATAGAGTTGGGTAAACAAAGAGAAAAGTAAACAGAAGGAAAATTGAGGCCCATTATCTTGTCACAATGATTAATGGGAGAAGACCAAGAAGACAGGAATGCTGCGAGGTTAAGGGGTTCTACAAAATATATATCTTATCCAGGTTGGAATGAAATTGTGAAATGAATGCTATCCACTAAAAATTATTGTGGTAACCTAAATATTATTTAATTCGAAATATTCCAGTAAATTAGACACTGACTGATTTGAATTATTGCTAATCTAAGACTATGATCTATTTACGAGCATTATTGGAAGAATATATTATTTAATTTAAAATATTACGATAAAAACGGAGATTGTAAATTTAACTTCTCGGAAAATGATGTGTTGTTCGACATGGACGGAATCCATCCAAGTTTCTAAAAAATCACTCATGCGTGCATCGATGATGAATTTACCTCGGATGATTACGTTCAGCGATCGTCTACCTGCGAAACCGGACGTGCGAGAGATTAACCTAGCCTGTGTCTAGCTAATGTGATCGCGGTGCTGGAGTAGGAATATTACGTTCGAAAATTTGTGAAATGTCGCGACAATACGATATCTACCTGAACGAGTCAAGGGCGTCATGTCGTAAAAATTATGATCGTTTAACGGATTTTTTTTGTGATTTTCTAATTGGAGTTCTCACTGACGATGGATATCTGAGTAGCCGGAAAAAGAAATGAAGTATACTAGATCTCCTCAATTATTCTCCACATGCGATCTCGTTCATTGTTGTATTTTCTCACTATTCAACATTTCTTATCTGACATAGCTGATTTTCTCTCCTGACAACCGAATCTAATACTTCATTCTTCGATAAACTTCTACCGTATACTGGTACCAGTGATGAACTTGTCAGAGGTCCTCCGAACAGAATTCAATCAACTAAGTGCTGAAGACCCTTCGACATCCAACTTGATGTAAATACATAAAGTATCCGCATATGTGGATGTACTCAGATCTCGTGACACTATCAACATAAAAAACAAACATGATAACTATAACTTTATAAATGATATATATGATTAATAAATGTATCTCCTACTTCAAGATGATGTTATTATTATCGACGATTTGTATCAAGAATCAAATAAAGAAAAAGATTTTATTTTTTAAAAACTCTCGAGGTGCTACCATCATTGATTTACTTGATAGACAAGCTTAAGCTAATGATAGAAAATTTTTAATTGATTCATTTCAAGATTCTAAAAAAATCACCCACAGATATATATTCTTTGATTTTACTCAACAATGTCCTGATGATTTACTTATTCAAACCGATATTGTTAATGAGAAAAATGTAACGATTTATAAACAAAATCGAAATCGTTTAATAATATCTTTAAAAGTCTTTTAAAAAAGTAATTGTTCAACATGAGAAAACTATAAGGAAAAAAGTTACTAAACGTTGAGTAAAAAAATAGTAGACAATTAGTGAAAAATAAAATATGGATTAAAATATAAACGAAACAAATAGTTAAAATTTGTATTAAAAATGAAATTAGAATGCAGTCTACCGTATTTTAATGCTTAGTTAAGGCTCAAAATAATAAAAAAATGAATATCTTACAGACTTTTCCTTCGTTTGTTATTGATGATTTACTCAAAGTTATTGTAAATGTTGTTCGTGGTAATGTAAATATTACTAAATCTAAAAAGCTTGTATTACAAAAATATAAAAGATCACTTTTATCGTTAATCAATACCAAAAAATCGACGTCTAATGAGAAAGATAATATATAAACAAAATTGTGGGTTCTTGGAAGCATTAATTTCAATAGTATTATCTGCAATAAGCGCCATTTCATCATTAAGTTCTTAATGGGGGCAAAATGTTCAATACCCGATAAACATAATTTATATTTAAATATTTTGACATCTTGTTGTAATAATGAAGGAAACATTATTCAAAAATTTATTCAAAAAGGATTCCAAGGAGGAGATCATGAACACTTTCAAGTTGAATCCAATGAAGGAAAGTTTCAAGAAAGTTTCATAAAAGAAAAAAAATTTAGTGAAAAATCTCGAAAAATTATGGACAGATCTAAAACACCCAGCTGGTTTTGGTGGGGTAAGAAAAATTTCAAAAGTAGTAGGAAACTCAGAAATGGTTATTTGATCAAATTCCATATAGTTTAAATAAAGCGATGTTGAAAAATTTTCCCGCCCGTAGTTATAAAACAATGGGAGGTGATGATTTATGGCAAATGGATTTGATGGAAATGATACCATTTTCTAAAATTAATAAGGGATAAAAATATATTTGGACATGTATTGATATATTTAGTCGATTTCCACGTGCTGTTCCAACAAAAACAAAATCTGTTGTTCTAATGGCTGATCCAATAGAAGAA
This sequence comes from Schmidtea polychroa, assembly GCA_959609185.1. Classification (NCBI taxonomy): domain Eukaryota; kingdom Metazoa; phylum Platyhelminthes; order Tricladida; family Dugesiidae; genus Schmidtea; species Schmidtea polychroa. Next base: position 152,887 of record CAUHTR010007457.1, on the reverse strand, counting down.
AGGTTTGGTAATGGAAAGGCTCGTAATTTATAAAGGGATTTGGATAATTAAAATAAATTAAATTAATTAAGGTAATAATAATTTTATAATTTTATATAACGACAAAGTAAAAGAAATTTTGAAGGGAATTAATCAATACAAGGCAGCCCACGTGGAAAGATTTAATCTTACATTAAGAGATCGTTTGAAAAAGGTTTTTGTATATTAAGGAAATAAAACTTGGATAAATGTTTTTGGCAAAAGTGATTTATAGTTATAATTATTCTCCGCATCGAGAGTTAAATGGAATGAGACCGATTTTATAAAAATTTTAATATAAGATAGGTGATCATGTAAGAATTAGTAAAATCAGTGTTTCTCCATTCATCAAGAATTTTGATGAAATTTTTCAAATCTCAGAAATCGATACTAACCGGAACCCGGTAATGTAACTTATTACGGATCATGACAACAATCAAGTCTGTAAGAAATTCTAAGAATAAGAACTCCAAGTTATTCCAGTTCCCATCGTATTCAGAATTCAACAGATTTTACAAACCAGAAAGAAGGGAAATATAAACATTACTATGTTAAATGGCATGGTTATGAAACTCCGACATGAATATCTGAAAATCGATTGATTAAATAAATATTAGGAAAGAAAACCAATTTTATATGATTTTACCTAGTAATAGTTGTCCTCTTATTTTTCCTAATAATGAGACCTGTGAATTTAATGTAGAATTTCAAAATTCTATTTATTTGAATGGTGAATGGAAAGTAGCTCTCATGGACTTTACCTTTGCTTATAATTCCAAAATAGTGAAGTATTTGGATGGATTATTAAACCCCTTAATACAATCTGAGTTTGAATGTAAGGACAGTTTTGAATTTGCATCATGTATAGGACAATTGAATAAAAATAATGTTAATGAGTATACTGATGTATGTTTCGTTTGGTTTGATGTATGTGGTTTATTTACTAATGTCCCGTTGAAAGAAACAATCGATTTATGTTGTGAATTATGGAATGAAAATATTGATGCGCATAATATGTGTGATGGAAGTGCATTTAGTTTTTAGAGTTTGCAACTTCCAAAGTGAATTTTCTTTTTGATAATGAATGGTATGAACAAATTAATGGAGTTGCTATGGGTTTGCCCTTAGCACCAATAATGGCGTCAATATTTTTGGCAAGTTTAGAAAAGAAAATTGCTTTTTTCAATATGAAAACCAACTGTGTATAAAAGGTATGTTGATGAAATTTTTCTGATATTTAAAAATAATGAACATGTGAAACCATTTTTTGCATTACACGAATGGATTGCATAAGAACATTGTATTATTATTATTATTATTATTATTATTATTATTATTATTATTATTATTATTATTATTATTATTATTATTATTATTATTATTATTATTATTATTATTATTATTATTATTATTATTAATGTTAATGCCAGGAAAAAATTTAGCGATTCTCAGAATCGGAAAAGAAAACTAATGCAAGAAAAAGAACCTCAGAAATGTTATTATAAGGCTGCCGTGATGTCAAAACAGATTTCTGGTGTTTTTAAAGATTTATGGAAAAAATCATGAAGCATTATTTGTAAATTGTGATAACCACTCCTTAAATTTAGTATGAGTTATTACAGCAAAACAAAATCTAATCATTGTCACATGTTTTGGAATAAAAAGATAAGAAATAAAAAGTAAAGGAAGTTGTGATTCTGTACTTGCATGAAAGTTAATCGAAAGTCTGTTGTTTTTGACGAAATAATTAAATTATTAGATTAGTTAATATTGTTGGGTTATTGGGTTGGTGGTAATATTAAAAGTTACCAATCAAATCTCTGACTTCAAAGCGTGCTTTATTTGATCCACAATATAACAATTCTCAGACAATATAAACCTTTATTGATTATTTTAATTTACTACATGAATTATAACAACACGCTTGATTCAATACTCAAATAGGTGATTTTATACAGAGCTTATTTTGACACTACGTGAGAAATATCTCTACGCTTATACTTCACAAATACTTAATAATTACTAGCCGCTGATCTGACTCACTAATTTTGTAGATTGAATTGAATTTTCTCTTGCTTTAACTTGAATTTATTTAGTATACTTTGAACATGTCTTATTGATCTCAATGTTATCGCACCGTTTAGTTCCATAATCTTCTCTTATTTCCAACTTCCAAGTTCTTTCATTTTCCTTTAATTCCGAATTATTTTCTCGACTATCTTTTAAATTTTTTCCTCGACCACTAACTTCAGATTCCATTAAGAGGACTTTTGCTTTTACAGTCTGCACTTGTCCGACACTTGTGATAATTAATTTTCTTCATTCATGTTTCTCCATAATTTCTCCATAACTTCTGTGTAATTACTGATAGTTGGGTACTCAGGATAATTTGTTATTTTTTCCATTTCTGGTTCTGTTATTTTCAATACTTTTTTCTATTTCCCACGTTATCTCTGAAAGTTCTGAGACGTCAATTTTGTTTTCCAATTATGGAATTCTTTTTTTGCTTTCTTGCACTTATTAATTATAAGTGACCTTTATTGTTGCATTTCTTTTGTTTTGTTATATCTTCCTCATTTCTCAATATTTTGCTTTTCTGTTTTCTTCTCTAAGTTTCAGAATTCCATCTCAATCATCCTATCGATTTTCCCCCAAATTATTCTAATTATTTATAATATTATTTATTATTTAGGTATCCTCAACAATAATATTTAAAGAATTTAAATTTTATAAAAATTATAAATCAAAAATTTTTATTTTCAAATTACTGTTAAAAACGACAATAACTTCCTGCTCATTCAAAAAAATACGAAAAATACCTCAAATAAGGCCTAATGTCGATGATTCTATACTTGCCATATTCGATTTATTGTAACTCTTATGACCTCAATGATATTATCTAAATATATCTTTATTTCTGAGTTTTACCAATATTATCATTACTGATATTTCCCTAAAAACAGTCAGCTTATGTATTTAGCCGGATCAAAAAGTTATTAATCATTTTAAACCAATAATTTTACTGTCTTACGCTCTGTTGAAACAAAAAAAAAGAAAAATCTCACTTGGTCGTTTTTTCCAACTGTGTTTGGGGATTAATAGAAACTCATGATTTGTTCAGCTGTCTCAAACGTCAAATCATATTTGAATAAACAAACAAAAAATAAATTTCGTTTATATCATTCAATCGACTACAAGTTTTCAGTTCAAATTATTGATTTCCTTTTCGACCGTTTTTTTTAAATAAATTAATTTTTACTACTTATTTCACGGACATTTTTTTTCTCAACAATGTCGATCAATGCTTTTCTGTGTAGATCAAGACTTTTATTGGAAATCGATAACCATCTAATGGTTTTCTCTGATTGCATTTAAAAAAACAATTATCCAAATCAAAATATCGACTTTTCTTTTGTTTTTATTACTAATTAAAACAATTATCTGTTTAACCATTGCTTAAATTGAGGATAATTATAGATGGGATTGGACACCGCTGGATCAACCTTCCCGTGTTGAAGATTTTACCCTAAAGTTCCTAGTATTTTTATGTAGATCAACAAATTTTTATGGTTTTTCACGATTTTCAAGATATTTTCACGAAATTGTATGTATGAAATTGTATATAAATAATTATAATATAAATAATATTATGAATAATATAAATAGGTTGTCCAACCTTTTAGCTTCCCTGAAGTAAAAAATTTGCGGTTAGGTTAGAAAATAAACAGCATACAAAATGCTTTCAAATTTAATGTTTATTGACATTACCAACTTAAACCACAAATTTAGGAGGCAAATTTAAAATAATATCACGAGGGTATTTATTTGCATTTTTATAATATTTATGATTCTTTTTAATTTCAGAATGGCTTCCACAGCACCACAAAAAGAAACCGAACGAAAAAGAAAGAGAAACATTATGGAAGAAAGAAGATTGTTCAACGAAAAATGGACAGATGACTACTTTTTTGTTGAGGCAAATACTAAGGCAATGCGCTTACAATAAAAAGTAAAATGTATGAATAAGAATATCCTAGATTGTATTGTATCTCGGGAATTAATAGGTTTTCTATTTGTTTTCTTTTACTCTTCTTAGATTATTAGTAAGTAGTTAGGGGCTCCCGGCAACAATTAGAAGCTGTTGGTTATTCCAACTTATTGTTAATAAATTTAAAATCTTAGTTTAATTTACTTATTACATTACTTTAATTTATTTATTTTAAAAATTATTACTTTAATTTACTTATTTAACTTTAATTTAAAATTTTTGACCATTGATTAATTAATTTTAAAATTTGAACCTTAATTTACTTTAATTCAAAAATCTGAACCTTAATTTACTTTAATTTAAAAATTTGAACCTTAATTTACTTTAATTTAATTTTTTGGACCATACTTTAATTTAATTTAAAAATTAGAACCATACTTGACTTTAATTTGAAAATTTGGACCTTAATTTACTTTAATTCAAAAATTTACCACGCTTTTTTATTCAAGACCACTTTTTTCTATTGAAAATTCATGGATCAATCGAGACCCCCTCACTATAGTCAGAGAAATCCTTGGCTTTTTAACGGTAATTCAAATTTGTATTGAAATTCACAGGTTCAATCGAGACCCCCTCACTATAGTCAGAAAAATCCTTGGCTTTTTAACGAGGATCCTTTTTTGTATTGAAATTCATAGGTTCAATCGAGACCCCCTCACTATAGTCAGAAATATCCTTGGCTTTTTTTATACTTGTCATTCCTTATATAGTAAGAACCTTGATTCTGTCATTAGAAAGTTCAAAGACGAGAATAAAGGTCTTAAATATAAGGAATGGGTTTTTCTTAGACCTAAGTGTTATAGTTTGTTGGGTGATGAGAAAACAAAAAAGGCTAAAGGTGTAACATTGAAAGGTAGTGACATAAAACATCAGTCGTACCTGGATTGTTATAACACTAATCAAATTTTTTCGATTCCTCAAACAAAAATAACCAGCAAAAACCATCAAATTTATACAATTAAAAATACTAAAATAGCTCTAACTAACGCAGATGACAAAAGGGTTTGGGTGGGGAAAAATACTAGTTTAGCATATGGGCATGTAAGATTAAGTCAATTAAATGTTGGAGAAGTTGTTGGAGAAGTTGATGAAGAAGATGTTGGAGAAGATGTTGGAGAAGATGTTGGAGAAGATGATATTGATATTGATGATGTTATTTTATCAGACGAAGATAGATTTTATTAAATAAAATTTTATGAATTTACTTTTGTTTTTTTTTATGTGTTTAGTTAATTTTTATGTGTTGTACAGTATTTTGTTATAATAATAATATTATAATAATATTATAATAATATAATCCTTAAATAATAAAATGGGATATTGAAATTGGATAATTTCATTTAAATTTCATGAAATTAAAATTAGTGGAAAATGAGCAGCCTATACACAAATATAGAAATTACGATTAAAATTGACTTCCTTTAAAATTTTTAAAAATATTATTTTTCATCATTAATTTACGTTTGTCTGGAAAATATTCAAGCATTAAAGAAATATATTTTTAAAAGAATTTTATAATCAATTTTGTATTGTAAAATAACAATAATAATAATTTTAATAATAATAATAATAATAATAATAATAATAATAATAATAATAATAATAATAATAATAATAATAATAATAATAATAATAATAATAATAATAATAATAATAATAATAGTAATAAATAATAAATAATTTTAAGTTATTTTCATCAAAACAATGAATTCGAACGAGTTCAGAGAGGCTGAAATAGGTACTTGAATCACCCCGTACGATTAATTAAAATATTAATCTTGTATTAATTTGTATTTGGTTTGCTCCTAGCTGTAGCATTTTCAATTAATTGAAACGCGACTGGTATTTGGTAACATAAGTTCAATTTGGACTTTAATTATCTAATTCTACAATCTCAGTTGATTTGTCGAAGCAGATGCTAAATCTGAATTTTGTTTTACTACATGTGTAAAAGTAATAAATTTGAATTCCATCAGCAAAAGAGCTTGTTAAATTAATGGCATCTTTGTTATGGGCTGATATCCAGAATTGATCTCAGTAAATGAACACTAATTAATGCATTTTCGTCTTTTTAATGAAATTAAAATTTGATTTTTTTTCACATTTATCTAGAAATATTCATAATAATATTCTATATTCGTGTATGACTAAACAGAAAAATAAACAGAAAAATATCACTTTTCATGTTTTAGTAGCCTGCAACAAAATTCCCGAATAATTTGTATAGATTATATTGAAATTTGTTTAAATTTATCAGATTTAATAAATCTAGTCATCATTATAAATGATTATTTTAAATTATTATCATATTAATAATTTTTATGAATATATATATATATATATATATATATATATATATATATATATATATATATATATATATATACCTGATGATAATAGTGCTGCTATTGAAATATATAGTGAAAAAGATGTACGAATGGCGATTTTTATTAATAGTCTACCGTGTTTATTTAAGTATCTATATAAAAAATTTTCAAAAATAAATGATTTTGTTTTATAGCATGAATTTGAAGACCAATCAATAATTTCCTAATTACCACATTATTTCATAGTCAAAATTATAATCCAAGTAAGTAAAAATACTCCAATTCCGCAATTTTTCAAGTCTTTAGATATAAACTGAATATTTAGATTTTAAGATAAATGTAACATTGAAATTCATCTTAACTGTTGTACAAATTCAACCTATCTGTCACTACTCTAGAGTCATAGTTTCCTACTTTTGACAAGGTAAGGAATAAAATAAATTTGGCAATTGATGCAGAAAGTCATATAGGCGAAAGGTGGACACTACACATATTTTTTTAGTGTTTAGATCTGACTTTTATTGGGTTATTTGTTATTATTTATTTTAATGTTAGACATTCGTAAAAAAATATTTTAATCCATTACAAGTTAAAAAAAATATTAATGAATATTTTATATTATGTAAAAACTTACCAGATACGTGTATTATGTCTGATAATTTAGTTAAAATCATAGTAACTTCTAATATTTTATGAATTCTCCACCCACTACTTTGTTGAGTGTATTTCTCCAACTTTTCTTTTAATTTTTCAATTCCATCATTAATAAATGAAGATGACATTGTAATTGGTTAATTCAACAAACACCATTTTTTAATTTCACCATCCTCTTTGATAAACTCTGCACAAAGTCCAAATTGTATTTTTACTGTCCCCATTCGTTGAATATGATCTTCTATTTCTTTGATGAGACAATCTGGAACATCAATGTCTTTGTAGGAAGAATGTGGAGCGGATGACTCTATACTCAATGCCAGAATATAAATACTTTGAATTTAAAGACTGTAGTGAAACTATAATACAGCAGTTTGTTGTCTACGCGGACTTTGAATCGGTATTACCTCTAGATGACAAGCCCTTCCAAAAACATGAGCCGATTGCATTTGAATTTGTGCTTCTTCATCAAGGTTGTCAGATCCGAAATGAAACATTTGTTGGGGAAAACTGTATCATTCAGTTTATACAAGCAATGGATGATATAGCTACAGACATAGTTTATCCGTAGAACAATGATAGAAGAAAATGATAGAACTCACTTGGAAATATCTGGAAGAATTTACAAACCAAACTCATTGCTACCTTTGATAAAAAGATTATATCTGTTCGAGATCATGACCATTTTACCGGTCAATATCTCGGAGCAGCATGTCAAGATTGTAACTTGGCTAGAAGAATCAATCCGTCTTTACCTGTTGTATTTAACAACCTCCGTGGATATGACATTCATCACATATTAAAATATGCAATTGGAAAATTTCCAGATTGGAATTTAAATGTTATTCCTCAATCAACAGAAAAGTTTCTTACGCTTACAGCAACATCAAAAGGAAGAAAAATTAGATTCATTGATTCATTGCAATTTTTAAATAGCAGTTTGGCAAATTTATCAAAAAACTTGCCAAGTCTTCCACTTACTTCAAAGATTTTCAATTCGCATCTAATAACTGGTAAAGGCATATTTCCTTATGATATTGCTACATCGATGGGTGTATTACAATCAATAACAGGATTACCACCAATTTTGGAGGAAGTTAGTCAAGAATATTACATACATGCAAATCAAATCTGGCGACAATACAACTGTGAGATTACATGCTAGTATATCTCAAGTTGGATGTTTTTCTATTAGCAGATATTTTTGAGGCTTTCAGAGAAAAGACATTTGACGAAGATGGACTTGAGGCTCTGTAGTTTGTTTCCATACCTGTATTAAGTTGGGCATCAGCTATTAAACAGTTACCTGAACCGATAGAACTTATTCAAGATCCAGAGCTTTACCGTTTATTTTAAGCTGGCATTCGTGGCGGAATTTTATCAACAAACAACATGTTGAAGCAGATGAATCAACACAAATGTCATACCTAGATGTTAATAATTTATATGGGTGGCCTGTCACAAAAACTTCCCATTGGTGAATTTGGATGGATAAATAATCAGACTAAAATGAATTGCATTGTTGAAAGATGTGCAAATGGGGATGAGTTTGGCGGAGATCGTGGTTATGTTCTAGAGGTAGATATCACCATTCCGGATAGTATATAAGATAAATTAGATGATTTACCTATAGATCCTGAGCTTTGTTATCCACCTGCTAGTAAAGTTGTAAAGTTGTTATTAACACATGAACCAAAGACCAATTATGTGATTAATGGTAGAGTTTTGACTGAATGGTTGAGTTACGGCGCAAAAGTCACAAAAGTTAATCGCGCTGTAGAATTCAAGCAAGTAGCTATTTTCAAAGGATATATTGATTACAATACCCAATTGAGAGCAGCCAATACGGATTCATTTCAGCGAGATTATTATAAGTTAAAGAACAACAGTTTATACGGTAAAACCGTGGAAAACCTTAAGAAACGTATAAACTTGAGATTATGCAGCAAAAGCAAAAGATTGATAACTTATTGTAGTAATCTTATGTTTCGTCGTAGCATCAAGATTGTGGATGAGCTCATTGCTGTTATACTCGATATGGAAATGGTGTGTTTAGATAGACCAATGTATATTGGATAAACCGTACTTGATTTATCTAAACTTCGCATGTACCAGTTTCAATATAAAGAACTACAGAGATATAGAGAAGAATTCAATTGTCAAATTAATATCGTAGCCGGTGACACAGATTCCTTCTTTCTAGAGTGTCGATTTACGTTTACAACTATATCCAAAAATGATTGCAGATGGGCTCCTACATACTTCAAATTATCCAGTGATCGATCCGTTGTTCTCAGATAAAATTTGTTCTGTAATCGGGAAAGTCAAGGATGAGAATAAAGGGTTATTATATAAAGAATGGGTGTTCCTTCGACCCAAGTGCTACTCACTCCAAGGCGATAAAGAAATTCTAAAAGCCAAATGAATATGTCTTACAAATTCTAATCTTACACATGAAGCTTACAAAAAAGTGTATACTGATGGTGGAACAGTGAGCATCCAACAAAAGAGAATAGGAAGTGTCAATCATCAGCTGTATACTTTCATGACAGAAAAACGCGCTCTCCAATGTTTGGACAATAAAAGGTATTGGTTCAATTGTAATGAAAGCTATGCCTGAGGTCACTATAAGATTTGTCAAATGCATAGCGCAACTGCTCCATCTAGAAATGAATGCAAATTGAAACAAGCACTTTAACAATTAAATGTGTAATTTATGTGAATAATAAAATATATATTGTGAATAATTTGACTTAATTAATTAAAATATGTTTTATTATTTAATTATTCATTTGTCCAATTAATTTAGATAATTAGTTTCAAGTAAGAAATATTATTTTCGTGTTTATTTTATTTATTTATTTATTTTTTCCAAAAAAATTAATATGCGGTTTATCTAAAATTAACTCGATGTTTTATTTTATAATAAATTAAATAATTACTATTTAAAGATTTGATCAAATTGAAATATTCTTGTTATAATTTACGTTCTTGGTAGAATAAATTAAATTTAAATGTAAAAAAAAATAAATAAATAAAAATAATAATAATTATAATAATAATAAATAAATATAATAATATTAATTATAATTAAAAATTTATTAAGATTTAAACCGAAGAAAATAAAAATATAATTAAATACCATAATTAATTAAAATAATTAATAAATAAATTATAATAAAATAACTAAATAGAAGTAATTAAATTAAAATAATAATAAACATATAATAAAATAATTAATTAATAAATGTAATATATTTAAAATTAACAAAAGTAGTAATAATAATAATAATAATAAATAAATTAAATTAAATTAAATATTAATTATAAAAAATAAGAAAAATAAGAAATATTAATAATTAACATTTATTAAGAGAAACAAAAATAATCAATTAAATAACGTAAGTAATTAAAATAAAATATTAATAAAATAATTAATTAATAAAATTAAAATATTTAATAGAAATAATGAAATTTAATTAAAAAAAAAATAAAATAAAAAAATAAAATAAATAAATAAATGATTCAATTGACCTATATTTGATGTGGACATTGGGATGACCTTGAAAGTGGGTTGGAGTCCTCACTACATACTACTTAAAGTAAATACATATCAAATAATATTCTAGTTGATCACTATGTATATATTTTTAGTTACCTACTAACGATAACTGTCTAGTAACAACAACTATTTCTTTTAATTTACCATTAATTCAAATTTATATTTTATAATCTACGAGGTAAGATTTTATTTTTTTATATGAATACTAACTTATTTTTAGATGAATAAGAAAGCTACAAATAAAAGAAATGATATTTTTTGAGGAAATGATGATTTAAAATATATTTATATTTACAATTAATATAAGATTTTAGGAAAGAAATAAATGGCTCACGAAAATAAAATTTAAAATATAATAAATTTTATTTAAAGATAAAAATAATTAATTAAGATATTATTGATATTAACTCCTATATTAAATATTCATATAATTTCAAATTAATTTATGGATTCAATTAAAATAAATTATAAAATTTTCAAAGGAACATGATTTAACTTTGAACAAGCTCATCCCACGAAAAATTAATTAACTGAATTAATTGCGTGTTTGATGAAAAGTAGATCCCAGTGACGAGCAAAAAGTAGAATCATTAACTCACCCGTAGGGGAAGACAGACCCTCCATCAACTACCAGAAAGGGTTGAAGTTAAGACAAATAAACGGTCAATGACCGAAATGAATTGCTCAAAATATGGAAACATGAAAACATTACCTACCTCAAAGTTAACGACTATTAGGTTGCTTATTGTAAATCTAGAAATAAATTGTTTTATTAATTTGGTTTCTATAAAATTAAATTTATAAACAGAAATTTGCATTAAAATTTTATTAAGAAAAATAAAAATGTAATAATAATTTCAGATCTAAATGAATTTAAATTTATTATATTAATTTAAGTTGAAATACTTATTAAAATACATTTTAATACGACATTGACATAAACAACTTGGGTTTTGCTCTAAGTCAACATTTACTATATGGATAATTTTATTGGATTCATCAAGATTTAGAGAATATTCTAGAAAATCTTGATTACGGATGTACTGTAGAGATTGATATAGATATTCCCAAAGAAATTCACGATTTTTTGAACGACCATCCTGTTACAACAGAAAGATGTGTCCAAAAGATACAAAACTCCAGAAACCATTATTGACACATGAAGCCAAAAGAAACTATGTCATACATTGGCGATTATATGATGCTAGGTATTCAAATATCAAAGATACATAAGTCAATCAAATTCAATATTTAAGAAATATGTGGATACCAATACGAAATTGCAAGCAGAATCTCGAAGTGATTTTGATAAAAGCTATTACAAACTATTAAATAATATATTAAAAAGAGAGTTTGAAATCAGTAATATATCGATGTTTGTTGACACTCACGAATTTTCGACACTGCCTTTTTCAAGTGAATTCACTTGAAAAAGGCAGTGCCGAAAATTCGTGAGTATCAAAAAACATCGATATATTACTGATTTATAGTCTTCAAACTCTCTTTTTAATAAATTCAGTGGAAAAAATAATCAGTGGTGAAATTGAAAGAAATAAAAGTTCTTATAATAATATTAAATAATATCCTTTACGGAAAAACAGTGGAAAATTTGAAGAAACGATTAAATTTGAGACTTTGTAATTCCAAAAACAAAATGATGACATGCTTCAAAAACGTAGTTTCGAAAAAGTATAAAGATTGCAGACATTTTAATTGCTGCTGTTTTAATTCAGGATAGCGTTTGTTTATATTGTCCTTCCTATATAGGCAGTGGCGGCTAGTCCATATATGCAGTGCAAGCATTTAAATTTTTCAATCTTTTCAAAAAGAACTTTTGGCTACTAAAGACAACTTTTATGATTTAGTAATCAAAGAATTTTGTAGAAAAACAAAAAGAATTGAGTTTTTATATAAATAAATTTGTTTTTCAATTGTTTTTATTGCTTTCACAAAATTTTGAGTACGAGCCGCCACTGTATATAGGTCAATCAGTTTTGGACTTGTCAAAAATACATTCATGAACTTGAAAAATACCGAAGAGAATTCAATAGTCAACTCAATATTGTTGCTGGTAATACCAATTCGTTCTTTTTAGAATGTAAATACATCAAATTAGAAACTTTATTAAAGACAATGATCTCTGATTATTTGTATAATAGGAAATTGGATTCTGTTATTGGTAAATTTAAGGATGAATGGACTTTTCTTTGTCCGAAGTGTTACAGTCTTTTGGGAGGAACGTAAACATGAAAGCAAAAGGAATATAAGAATTGTTCCACAACCTTTATATCTTTTGTTTATATGAAATCTTCGTCGTTTATTCAGAATTTGTTGTGGTGTTAGTTTATGTATTGGTGGTGGTGGTGGTGAATGTTTTTTAGTTTCATTTGGTTTTGAACTTTTTGCTACACCAGGTATCAATTTCCCAATTTCATCCATTGCATGTCTTTTCAATGTTGGAAGTATTGATCATTATTTTGTTAAATATGTGTTTTTATCGAACTAGAAGATTCGAAGGCTAAAGATTAAAAATATAAAAATCATAAACCTATAATAAAGGTGACTCTAAATTTTTATAAATTGTAACTAAAAATATTTAAATTACCACAATTAATGGAAAATCATGAAATGATGAGATAATTGCTATAATAACGTTACAAATAAAAATAATATTTATTTTGCCACTCCAGTACAACTGTAACAAATGGAAAGAAACAGAATTGTAACATGTTATTAAAAAGAAATTCTAATTTGACTTACTTAAAAGAAGACAAAAATTTATAAAAAAATAATTTTTTGATAAAAATGAAATTTCCTTTGACTAATTTTTTTTTGTCATTATAAATATTAAATAAAATTTAAAAATATTATTCTATACTACTTTCTTTATACTACTAATTTATTTGTAAAAAATGTTAACATCAGAAAATATAATCAGAAATATCTGCAAAACTAATAAATTAAATTAATTCAAAATAAACTGTATTTTTAATTATATTATATTTTACTTGTTAATGTTTACTTGTTTATTTTACATCCACCCGCCAAATTATTTAGTTTTCTTTCTCTTTATTTTGATACACATTGGAAGCCTCAAGATTGTGCCGGCTTTTTTTTGTCCATGTAGTTTCTTGATTTGTCTGAACTTATTTGGACTTCATTTTTCAATTCGATTAAAATCATTTCTCAAATTTTTAATAAAGTCTTCTACGTTGGATATATCAATTTATTTTCTATTTTTTCTTCTCTTCTCGGTTTTCTACCAAACATTATTTCAAAAGGCGAGATCATCTCCAGTTTCATTTTTGACATTTGTGCATTGCCAAACGACAGGTAAGAATACAGGAAGGACTAAAGGAAAGTAATTAAAGGAAAAACAAAATTTATAAAACTTAACATCAATTCACTGTTTCTTGATTAATTATGAACAAGTAATACTCAAGTTAGAGATTATAGAATTACAGACAAGTCGTTCCCAAGTCTGAAACTATTGTTTGATTAACGAAAAGAAGAACTTTATAAACGAAAGATATTCTATTATTTGTGTCCAAGATGCGTATTAACTTATTTGCTATTTTTAATAAAAGTTGTTATAATTTTATTATTTGTTTATATTTACATTCACTTACATTCACTCATCCCAGCAGTCCCATCACATATTTTAAAGGAAACTCCGCTGGACTCTACAATTTTTTCCTTAACAATTACCAAAACCTTTAACATATCTTAACAGAATGGTTTAATTAATGTTGAATTAAAAAATAATACAATTTTGATATTTAAAATAACAAATAAAAATGACAAACAAAAACTTTTTAATTTGCTATTACTTCCATATTTATTATCACTTTTTTCATAATACCAACGACAATAATTTGAAATTTTTGAAAATGGTCGCAAAACTAAGTTTTTTATTCAATAAAGATTTTTGGCGATATTTTCTTGATTATTTAAAGATTTTATTTATTTTAGCACTTAGTATAGATTGTGTAGATATCATAATCATTGATAAGACATAACAGAATGTTTATTAATCTTAAATAAAAAAATTAATTATTTATTTATTCAATGTATCAATATTTCTAATTACTTTTTATTTTTATAGTTTACTAAAAATATACTTTAAATTCATTAAAACAGCTGTTAATTATAAAGAATTTTTTTTTAAAATTTCAAAGTATTTTAAACAAAATTGTGGTAATTAAATTAGTGTCGGATCTAATTTAATTTTCTCTCGATTTACCAAAAAAGAACAATAAATAATAAATAAACCCAAACTTAGAAATTTATGTTTACTTTTTAAATTTATTGTTTATGAAATAATATATATATATATATATATATATATATATATATATATATATATATATATATATATATATATATATATATATATATATATAACATTATTTTTGCCAACATTTGAATAAATAAAATTTAATTCTATTTTTGAGATTAATCAAATTAAATTCAAATAAGACTTCAATGCATCTAAATACATTTATTTTAAAAATCATGTTGACTTTCTTCTATTTTCACATTCAAACAGAACCAAATTCAAACTTTATTGAAACTAGAGGTCGCAATCCCGGCATCCCGGGTATATATTAGATCCCGAAATCCCGGGATTCAGGATCCCAAATCCAGATCCCGGAAAAACCATTCTAATTATTAACTAATTTCTAAAAAAAAATGAAAAATCATTGTTTGTATTTATAAATTTTGTGCTGTTATTTAAGTGAACTTAAAAATTCAATTTTTATTTTGTTTATTTAATTTACTCATTTTTATTTTACCATTTTAATCAGATTATGAAGAAGATATTTGTTTTCAAGAAGAATTTGGAGTTACTGTTGTAAATAGAGACACCGACACATTTTTCGATGAAGGAATTAGGACATTAAACGAAAAAATCTTAACTATAACTGAATTAGGAAGTAGTTGGTTAATTAATAAAATAACTGGTTATACATTTCACTATCACTAAAATAAGTAGAATAAGTAGGTTAAGTGGAAGAAGTTTTATAGAAACACCTTATTTTCTAAAAAATAAAAAATGTTTAATTAATATAAATAACAATGACGATTTATGTTTTTTATATAGTATTTTGTCTATTATAAGATATGATGAGGTTAATAGACATGTCAGAAATAGAGCATCTAGTTATAATCCATCAGATCTTGTATATGACTCTTCTGATTTGCCAATGAAATTGGAAGACATTAGGAAATTTGAGTCTAAAAATCCTTAGTAAGTATTTTTGATTTGTTATTGTCTAAAGAGGCATCTATTCTCTGGAAAGAATTTAAAGACATCTGCACAATAAATGAAAAAGCTCGTGAATGGTTTAATGACAAATTTACAAAAAAAAAGTCCATTATGGATAAGATTTGTGACTTATCATCAGTGAAACAAAATCATGATGAAAGATTCGTTACATTTGAGATACGAGTGAAGAAACTCGTTGACGAGATTTTTGACTGTGAAATTTCAAAAGAGAATATTGTTGAAATGATTTTGTGCAACAGATTTAGGAACGAACGTTTGTAAGAAAATATATCAACGAAGTTCAACATCACGAGAGAAGAAATCAGAAATTTAGCAAAGGTATATAAGGCACGAGAAGGTTATAATGCAAAAGAACGATTGGAAGAAGTTCAGGCAGTAGCTAAATCAACGTATGCGAACGTTGCTCAAGATCATGTATAATGTTGAGAGAAAAAAAACCAAGAAGACCTTGTTGTTTACATTTCGTCAGTAGGGTCGAGACAGTAGATGAGTATAAAAACAAAATGTTGTAACGAAGTATGTGATGTTTAAGAAGGATGATGATAGGAAGTGGAGTGCGATGGAAATAAATGAATTTTATGTTGAAATGCTATGGGATTCAGTGTGATGAGTGAAAAATGTTGGAGATTGATTGGGAGTCCAATATTGATGAAAGGCAGAGTACGGTTGAGTGGAGTATTTTCAAAAGAAGACGAGAAACCTCTCGGAAGCGTAAATATCGTCGCAAAATGGAACAACAAATGTCGAGAATTGAATGTTATTATTGTCAGAAAAATTCATCCAGATTTCATAGGGGGGTGGGGTAGACAGCATAAGAATATTTGACATGGAGATTAAAAAAGTCAATAATATTGATGCCGCATTGGTTACTAAGAGATTTACAGATTCTGATCGGTTAGAGTTTGTGTCAAGTTGAACAGGAATTCGAAGTTGGGTACTTTAATATCTAAGTTTAGCAACATTTTTATGGCATCCAGTTTTGACTTAGGTCATACAAAAGTAATAACATATGAAATAACGACTTCAGGTCGTCCGATTTTACAAAATCCCAGAAGACAACCCATGCATTTAGAAAGCAAAATTGAAGAGTTAGTAGAGAATTTATTAGAAGCTGGAGTTGTGAGAAAATCTCAGAGTCCGTGGAACACACCATTAGTGATAGTTGGAAAATCAGATGGTTCTATAAGAATGTGTCTAGATTTTAGGTTATTAAATTCAGTCATTAAAAAGTTTTCATTTCCGATGCCAGACATGCAGTTGTTATTGGATTGTCTCGGTAAGTCAAAAATATTTTATTCAATTGATTTAGGTCAGGCATGAAAATTCCCAAATCAAGACGGAATTTAATACAAAAGAGGGACAGTTCTGTTTTAACAGGTTGTCATTTGGTTTGTCAAGAGCCCCTGTCACTTTTCAGAAATTGATGCATCAGATATTGGAAGGATTAATTTTTAAAGGAGTGTTTGTATATCTTGATGACATTTTAATATATGTGGAAACTAAGGAAACTCATGATAAACTTCTATTTGAAGTATTTACACGAATTAGAGATGCCGGTTTGAAAGTTTGAATCTATAAAGAGTATTAAATTTCATTGGCCATACAGTGAGTGAAAAGGGAATTCAAACAAATAAAAGAAAGATTTCAGAAATTGAAAATGCAACCGAACCAAAAAGTGTCACAGAATTGAGATCATTCATAGGTTTAACGAATTATTATCGACGGTTTATTAAGAATTATTCAATGATAGCAGCACCTTTGTATTCAGTAAAGACAGGTAATGATAAAATGATTGTTTGGGCTGAAGAATGTATTAGTTCGTTTGGAACCACATAGGATGGAATTCAATATGAGGGACCTTACAAAATTTTAAAATTCTTACCACCAAGACAAGTTGAATTACAATTTCCAAACTCAATCAAATCAAGAAGAATTGAATGGCTGAAGAGATGCAAAAAATATGAAGAGGAGGAGAGTGATGTTCAATAATTAATGTTTAATAATTATAGTTGTTTTAATAGTAGTAAGGAAACGTGAGATTTGAAAATATTTAAATATACTTTATTTGTTAATTGTTATTTATTATTATGATTTGTGAAGAAATTGTAACTCTTTAATTTAAAATTTTTGACTATTGATTAATTAATTTAAAATTTTAGATCTTTATTTACTGTAATTAAAAATTTAGAACCTTAAATTACTTATTTGAACCCATTGATTACTATAATTTAAAAATTTAGACCTTAATTTACTTTAATTCAATTATTAGAACCTTAATTTACTTTAATTTTAAATTTGAGCCCATTGATTACTTTAATTCAAAAATTTAGAACCTTAATTCACTTTAATTAAAAATTTAGAACCTTAATTTACTAAAATTCAAAAATCTCAGCCCATATTTAATTCCATGCTTTTTTATCGATAATTGAATTTTGTATTGAAAGTCCCAAGACAAGGAGACCCCTCACTATAGTCAAAGAAATCCTGGCTTTTTTTCTATAGGCCTTTATTTGTATTGAAAAATATATGAGTAGCCCACTGCAACAGTGGCTTTTTTACTATAGGCCTCATTATTTGTATTGAAAAAAATATGAGTAACCCACATATAGTGTATGGGAAGTTTATCATATGTAAGTGTTCGACTAAATTCATCAATCATGTTTAACTTAAAAAACTCTAATAACATAGTTGTACTATGCTTACGTAACGCCTCCGCTTCGTTCCCTTCTTCAAACGTGATATGATTACCATTTTCCCGCTATTATTTCCAGCGTTCCAAAGGGGTTGGAGAAGCGAAGCGAAAAAGGATCGGAGCCCCTAGTAATAATAATAATAATAATAATAATAATAATAATAATAATAATAATAATAATAATAATAATAATAATAATAATAATAATAATAATAATAATAATAATAATAATAATAATAAGATAACGCCAATCAAACATTTTTTTCACGATTAATTTCGACAGTTTTCCTGTCATCATCAGGTGGGATATAATACTTATTAAATAAAGGATTTTAAACAAATTTAATTATATATAAAAAATTTTTTATTTTATAAAAATATTATTTTTTTAAAAACTTTAACATTTAAAATTTAATTTAATAATTTAAAAATTTAAAAATTTTTTATCAATTATTTAATTTAACACAACAAACAATACATACAATACACAAAAGCTTATTTAAAAACACTCAACACACAAGTATTTACAGCATTCTGCACATTAATTTTCGGATTCAATGATTTTATCAACAACGCCTCACAAATCACACGTTCCCAATAATTATCAAAGTTTTTTAATAAAATTTTAAAATCAGACATACCTATTTTAATCTTACAGCCCTTATTGTGCTCACCAATATGGGTCAAAGACTTCGGTCTACAATGTTCTCGAGCTCGAATACAGAGATGACGGGAAGTCTCTCCAATGTATGTGGCATTACACCCATTACATGTAAACTGATAAACGAGATCGGAACACAATTCAACCGGAGTCTTTGACTTATTAATAAACATATTGCGTACTTTCCATGAAGTTGACACTATCCTATAGTTTAAATTCCCTAACTGCTTTCTTATCTTCACTTTATAATCCTTAAAACCTTCTGAGTACGGCAATACTAACACAAATTTAGGCTCATCATCCTTGCTCACACTATTTAATTTATTTAACTTATCAGACTCACACACCTCAACAAAATCACACCCAGATTTTAACTCATCCGACTCACATATCTCAACAAGATCACACCCAAATTTTCTCAAACATGGATCCTTAGGATTTTTAATAAATTTGTCAACAGTCTCTTTCACCATAATTACTAAAAAGGATTTTGAATAACCATTCTTCATCAACAGTTCAACCAATACGTCAACACTCTTTACCGAATTTTTGATTTTATTTTGTTGATAAAATCATTGAATCCGAAAATTAATGTGCAGAATGCTGTAAATATTTGTGTGTTGAGTGTTTTTAAATAAGCTTTTGTGTATTGTATGTATTGTTTGTTGTGTTAAATTAAATAATTGATAAAAAATTTTTAAATTTTTAAATTATTAAATTAAATTTTAAATGTTAAAGTTTTTAAAAAAATAATATTTTTATAAAATAAAAAATTTTTTATATATAATTAAATTTGTTTAAAATCCTTTATTTAATAAGTATTATATCCCACCTGATGATGACAGGAAAACTGTCGAAATTAATCGTGAAAAAAATGTTTGATTGGCGTTATCTTATAATAATAATAATAATAATAATAATAATAATAATAATAATAATAATAATAATAATAATAATAATAATAATAATAATAATAATAATAATAATAATAATCATAATAATAATAATAATAATAATAATAATAATAATAATAATAATAATAATAATAATAATAATAATAATAATAATAATAATAATAATAATAATAATAATAATAATAATAATAATAAAATTAAAAGGAATAAAAATAGTCACATAAATTAGGAAATGAGCCATAAAAATAATACGAATGCATCGCACGCCCAAATTAAAGAAACGAATTATTTAAATTCAATTGGATAATAAATCTTTCGAAGGTATAAAAACTTGTTACTATCTTATCTATGTCATAATTCATAATGTGATAGAAAAATTACACTGAGTAGAAAGAATTTTGTATGTTATTACCTCAAAATACAAAAGCTTCTTGATTTCTAACCGCTTTAGTTGTCATTGTATTTTACAATTTGAGTCAAGTACTAAACTGTTCCTACTTGGATATCATATAATTTTTATCTTTCCATGAGTAATTTTGTCTTTGGAGCTTGGAATGTGTTGGCTCGATGTATTGGGAAACGAAATTGGGAAAATGAAATTTAATATATAATGATTTCTATTAAATATTTTAATTTTTTTAATTGTTAAATTTTTTGAAACCGTATCAAGCGTACAAGAAAAAGAAAAAAATATTCTTTTAAAGCGAAATGGACACAGAGAAAGGTCTGTTAAATTTTGCTTGAGAATGAACAGGACTAATTTTAGCTAGAAAAATTAAAATTTTCAATTAACAAGCATGATTTGCAAAATGGTTTACGTATTTATTTGACTTATGTTTTAATAATTAAACTTATTTTAAGCTGGGAGAATCTTTTTCTCTTGAATTATTTATAAACATTTTAGTCTCGTATAATATTCAATGCGTGGAATTTAATTATTCGATTTGAAATTTTAATTAAAATTTCTGTAATTACTCTAATTTCCCATTTAAAATAATTGATTTTAAGTAACTCCGATTACATTGTGACGATGTAATTATGAGCGGTTCCACAAATAGTAATTACTGAGAAATGTCTACTGACAAATAAATAAGCAGATTAAATCATTGGGAATATTCTTGGTGTGATCATGGATTTACTAATCTTCTGTAAAAGACATAAAATCAATAAAAGAAAATTAGTTTACAGTGCGAATGGATTGTTTCTGTGTAAAATCAAATTATAGAAATTATATTTTTTTAATATTTCATCGTAAGTTGCAGTAAATATTCCTTACTGTCAACTATTGTTTATATTATTAGCCAATGAGGTTGGTTACATCCACCTTAGGCCCATCAAGGGACCGCAGCCAGGGTGTATTGCCAAATTCGTAACAAAGGGTTCGCAGTTAGTATATCTCCTTATGCTATATCGGTCAAATTACGATTAAGGGGTCTTGGTCCACGAAGCTCTTTCAACGGAGTTTCGGGTCCATACGGTAAGGCATTTTTAAGTGTTTGAAGTCAAATAAAGCAAGTTTTTCTATTTCTTTTTTGTTTCGTAAGACATCTTTAAAATAGGCTTTTTAGTACATAAACAAATTATCAAATAAATGAGCAAACAAATTGTTAGAACAGAATTAATTTGAGTGTAAATAAATCGACTACGCTAATTTCCACAATTCCTTTTCGTTTAATGAATATTTTTAGGTACGCTATTTTTAACTCAGGTATCATTAGCGTCCATCTGCCCTCTCAACCAGGTTTTTATATAAAAAGCCACGTTCAGCCTCTGCACTACTAACAGCAACAGTTTTGATTATTTTTTGCCCTCTTAATTGATTCTGGAGGTTTATTATTCCTGTTGTCAATAACATCTCGAAAATCGTTAGTTGGAATGTAATATTTTAGTTTTTTGCTTAAATCATTAAGCTGTCTTTCACCATCTAGCCAATGCGCCGAAATATTGTTTGCCCATTTTTTAGATTCCAGCAAATCAAATAAAGATATTAGATGTGTATATTGTGCTGCATTTGAATCTTTAACTGCTGCTGCCATCTGGTTTGGATCTGCCGTAGACATTAGCCTGGTTTGCATGTTGTCTATCACGCTTTGATAAAGCTGCCTTTATTAGTTAATAGTAATTTGTTACTTGTATTAGACTTGTATATTTTAAAAAGTGTCAATTTTATTTTTATTAGTATAATATTAAAACAATAATTTCAGGAAATGAAACGTAGCAGCCAACTTTTTCTTAGCGATTTTAATTTGTATTTTAATAACAGGAAGTAAATATCAGAGAAAGCACACGTCGGAAGAGGCGGAATGGTTTCCGGTCAGTTATAAACAAAGATTTTCTATAATAAAGATGAGAAAGTCAACAAAATTCTTACTAGCACGAAATCTAGCCTGTGACTTGATGTTCTGAGTTTCACTTATTAGCTTAGAGCTGAATTTCGCTATATACTTTTGCCGAAAGGCTAAACTGTAAAGTAACATTTACGCAATTTATATAAAAATTTGTAGAAACGGACATTTTTTTCAATTAAAAAAATTTTTATTTTTTTGAAATTAGTACTTGATTTTAGCCTAAAATTTTTAGTCATATTTATTATTTTGAACTAACAGTTCAAACGAGCATGACCGAACCAGCTCCAAATCGCCGCTGACCGCAACAATTTATAGATTGTTTGAAACTTAAAAAATTTTTTAAATTTAAATACTTTCAAAAAATTAAGCTTAGTATATATCATCGATTGCCAAACTGTTTGTCGTGAGAACTTTACAAGTTTACCACGAAAGCAAGTCTAATATGTTATTAAATTAATAATGATAGATGATTAAAAATTAATGTGTGTAAATAAATATTAAATAATTAGAATTATTAGAATTGTATAAATCAGCAATGGCCAACCCGTGGCTCGAGACGTTTGAAAATGCGGCCCGCCAAATGATTTGAATTTTGAAAAAAACTATTTGCTTTTCACCACCATAACTGTGAGATTTGTGTACAATCCTCATGTTGGTATTGTATGATGGGGTCGGAAAAGAATGAGTAGAACGAGCTCATTATCTTGGAAATACTGCTAAATAAATTTCTTTTTTCTACACTAGACTGCTGATTGAAGGACTTATACTATCATCTATCTCTCAACTATACCTTCTCTGAAGAGTCTTTATTGATCCCTTTATCTTGGATTATCAGGAAGTAAATAATTCGATACTCAATGATAACGCATTAAATTAAGACTCCTGTTCATCAAACATATGGCAATAGGAATTCATTAGAGAAATTTTAATCTTAGTAAAACTAGCACATTTATATATAAATCCATCAGTTTGACAATGTCAAGGTTGAAATAAGAAAGCATCGATTCCACTTGATTGTTAACCATCTGTTTTTTATCATGTTTTTGAGTAAGTTCATATCTGCGACACCCTTATGTATTCACCTTCTGTGTTTTGCGCGTTTTTCTGGAATTGAATTGCTGTTTATTTGACTAGGATCGTATACTCGATTTTAAATGCAATTAAATCTAGGTTTTCTTCCAAAATTTTTATATTAATTACAATTTAAAATTCTCTCATTTTTTCGAAATTTTAAATCACTGAGGCGTGTTTGTTATTAATATTGATGCAACTATTGGTCATAAATATAATTACCTTAATTTAAAATACTTTAATATAATTAAATATATGTTTTAATATACAATTTTAATACCAATAATTATTTCAACTAACTGATAAAGCTTATAAAATTTAAACTATATTATTTTTAAATATGAAATATAGAACTCACATTAGTTTATTATATAGTACAACGGTGGGCAAATGCGGCTCTTTGAGCCGCATGCGGCTCTTCGTTGAGTAAACTGCGGCTCTTTGATAATTGAATTTTTGATAATTGAATTTGAAAATTGAATTCGATTTTTTTATTTTGAAATTTTTTCAACTGAATTTTTAAAAAAAAATTTTTTGTTGCAATTGTATTTTCATNAATTTTTTCAACTGAATTTTTAAAAAAAAAATTTTTTGTTGCAATTGTATTTTCATGGTTAGTTCATTTTTACCTGTGTCACAAAATAGGTGTAAACAGAATTAAAATTTATAGTGTCATTCGATGGCGGTATTTAGAATCAAAATTTAATATTTCCTTATTACATTCTACCTTGTTTGATTCTTTTTATAAGCAATATTTAAATAATACATGTCTCACTACACTATATACCAGGGGTGGGCAAGTGCGGCTCTTTGATGAGCCATGTGGCTCTCTAGGACCTCATGTGTGCCCACCCCTGATATAGTATATAACTATATTTAACATTTTGGTAAATTTAAACAAAACTATATACAATAAATGTATATTAATTATTAGATGCATGATCATTTTAAATATTATTTATCAAATTCTTAAATCACTTTTACAAATCTGTAAAAAATTGTTAAACAAATATTTCCATGACTGGCATTGTTCTCTCTACAGAAATGTTTAATCAAAAACAAAAATTTTAAAAAAATGTATAAAATTTTTAATTAATTTTTAAAAAATGAGTATAAAATTTATAAATTTAAACAAAAAAAAATTTCCTGACCTCCAACTTGCAGTCTACAAAAACAATAAAAACTCTAAAAAAGATTTGTTCTGGATACCTCACGTCTCTCTACTGGCGGAGTTCAGTAAAAATTAAAATGAAATTTTGTCCGTATATCAAATGTTAATAAATAAGATAATTTCTGTCATTTTTGCTCATTTTAATTTCGAAATTAAATGATATGTAATTAAAGTCTTGTCTTCTTTAAATATGAATAATGCAGTAATTTTAAAACTAATGTTTATTCTTAATTTTTTCGATTAAAATTCTGAATAATTTTTATTATTTCTTTTTTAATTTCGAAGAAAGGACTGAATTTGAAAAACATAATGAATTGAATGAAGAACTGCCAATTAATTTTAAAATATCAAAAGTAGTGACCATCAAAGTATCCAGAAAAATTATATAAATTTAATCGTACTGAATTATTTCTTTGAATTATGTAACTAGGAAAAAATCTGGAATCTGAAATTTTGACTCTGATAAACTTGTAAAAGATTCTGTGAACATATTTTCAAGTTCTCTCAATGATAAAATGATCACGTCATTCTGCTTTAAATAAAGTTTAAGTTGTTTAAAGACGTAAAAGTTATTGTTTAAAAGTTAAGTTGAGAAAAGAGACAATATATTGTCTTACCATAACATAAAAAATCCAAGAACCATTTATGTATATAAAATAGATTACTTTCTTAATATTCCATAGAATAATACCAGTTGTAAATATTTAAGTTTTTCAAATAAAATTTGATATTTCTTAATTTTTTATGCATTTCCTTTTTAAATTACTGGAAGCTCAACTGAATCAGATTTGTCTTTTAATATTGTTATTATTATTATTAATATTATTGTGAGGCTAAACTAGCCTGTTTCTTTAAAACATAACATTCATCCCAGCTGTCTTGCTACGGTTTTTTAAAGGATACTCAGCTAGGCTCAACAATTTCTTACCATAAACTGTTATATCATCAAAAGCTTTTATAACAATCATCTCTATAGATTATACGAATCGGTTTTATTGCATTTCGAATCAAATCGAACAAATTTCCTAAAAAATTAAAAATTATTTTAATTTTTTCCTTTCTAAATTACAGGAAGCTTAACTAAATCAGATTAGTTTTAATTGATGAATAAAATTTAATTGTTAAAAAATTAAAAATTAATTTTTTAAAATCACAAAAACTACATTATTATTATTCAAATAATAAAACAATGGAAATAGACCAAGTTTTATGCATACTAAAAAATAAAAAAAAATATGTTAGTAATAAAAATAACTTATTTTGTTGATTTAACAATTTTAAAAATCAACGAAAATCAATAAACTGATTACTGATTTGCAATTTTAAAATCGATCTTAATTCAATTAAAATTTATGAATACTTGATTGTAATTGGTCCGGAATTAAGCCAATCAATTTGCATCATTGAAATCCATCTGTCATAAAACCTTTATGGAATAATATCATAAATTTTCACTGTCAATTATCCGGACGGATTCCAGTTCTTTCCAAGTGCTATTGGAATTTTCAAACATATTGCCTATAGATATGAAATCAATTATTATTTTCTAATATCCCTAATACTTCCAAAATATGCAGGTGAGAATTGTTCATTTTTTTAAATTAAAAGATTTACAAATAGATAGATTAAATTTTTAAAAGCTATTTTTAGTGATTATAATAATAATTATTATTATTATTTATAATCATTTATAAATTTAAATTAATCTAATTAAAATAAATTTTGAGATTTTAAATTTAATAAAAATATTATTATTATTATAAAGGAGTAGGATATTTTCTAATTTATTTGTATAGTCTGTCGTCATATACTGTTTCATTTCATTTGCAAAATGAATAAATGAAGCCAGCTGTGATTCTGTTTAAATTAATGTATTTGGGAAATTAATGATTTTTACAGAGGAAATTGAAAATGTGTTTGAAAGAATATATAATTAGATTATTGAAGTTAACAAAATCACACATGACAATATTTTGAATTAAAAGACTTAACCGAAAATCATTAGATAATAATTTTTGACATTAATTCTGTGGAATCTGTAATTATATTTAGATTGTGAGAAATAAATCGATAAAATCGAGTGTATAAATGTATTTTTTATTAAAATAAGGTTCACATTTGAATAGAAATTAATTTCAAAATTTTAGAATATTTCTAAGACTCTTTAAATAGTACAGTATTTATTCTTGTAATTAATACATCTTAAGTGGAAATATAGTTCAACCCTCGCGATTAACTTATTATTGACGTGATTGTAAATGAGACATTTGTAAAATCATCAATGAAAGATGTAAAATTAAATTAAATTATAAATTTTTAAATAAATTTTATTAAAAATTATTAAAAACTTTTGATAGGTAGTATTTAATTCAATGTTAACATTTACCAAAATACCTCAGAAAAATATTTGGGAAATTTTTATTTATATACTAGAAAAAATTTGAAAAACTAGTTTGTAATAAAAATAACAAAAGTTTTATTTTTAAATATTGTTTTGGTGTAATATTTACAGGTAATATTTACAAATGATTGACAATAGTGGAAATTTCGAATGCGATATAATTGAGACTAACAAGTAGTAAATAATATTCATATAAAAATCAGATGGTTCTTTTAAGAAAGTTTAGGAGAAAACGGTTAACTATCCCGCCCGCTTATTAACACAAGTTATTTAACGGTAAATTAAACCAATCCATTTGATAAAATAATAACCAAAAGCTGAGGTATACGTTCAGAGATCATTCTTTCAAAACCTTAACAAATATTCTTAATTGTCTAGAACTCAATGAAATTGTTTTAAATCATTAATCCTTTTAATAATTACCCTCAAACTCCTCAAATTAAACAAACAAATTTTTATTAATGAAAATTTACCCTTATGATAAAAATATAACACAGTTAACATTGATGCCTTTAACGGTGTTTAATTACAAAATTATAGTCATTCAAAAAATATATAGGACTTTTTTGATAGACCCCATACCATACATTATAAAGTAATTTTAAAATCATTTATTTTAATGAAACACAATTACTTTGTCTTTATTTTTACTTTTATTACTTTTTTTATTACTTTTTGTTTTTGACAATAAATCAACATTATATATATTTAACATAATATATATTTAACACATAATATATATTTAACACAATTTTTCGGCAATGTCTTTTAAAATTAATTTTAAAAAGTCTTATGCGTTTTGTTAAATGATTCTTTTCAATGTGAATTATGTTGGAGTTATGAAAATGAATGCAATATGATTTAAGTGCACAGGATGTGAAGTGCAAATCAATTAAAAATGCTGTAATATTAAAAAAGAAATTAAATGCAGAAGATTAAATAAAAATTCGAATAATATTTCTTGTAGAAAAGGTTTGAGACCTTATGAGACGAAAAGATAAATGCAGATGTAATAATAGCGGGCCTGTCAAGAGACGCTAAAATAGTTTAGATTTATTGTGTTTATTTTTATGGAAGAATTGGAAAAATAGAGATTTGGATTGCAGATGAATTTTATTAATATTGAGTTTACCCTAGTGTGATAAAAAGTATAATGTTGCTGAGTTTGTAATTATTATACCTAATGAATACTTCTCTCACTTGTGTAAAATAATAATGAACTTGAATTCTTCGTGACTTTTATTATCTCTCCATGCACTATTTAATACAGCAAAAGATGAAACAAATAACAAAACAAATTTTATAGCAACATATAGTGGTTAATTCCTAAATATATTTTTGTTTTTTCTTTATTTTTGTAGGATGACTGTAAATAATACTTGTTCGAAATTATATATTTGTGAATGTTGAATTTGCATGTCTACATTTTATGTAATGTGTGTCTGAATGTCAAAGATGCGATATTGTATTATGTGTGCATGTATGTATCTTTCAATATAATTACTTCCTCCTGAAAGATAATGAGTTTTTAGTTGATAATAAATATTATGTCTCAATGTCTTCCAACAATTTTATTTTTACTTTTTCTTTGCTAAAGGTTTTGGTGGTTATTTTAACGTTTCAGTTTTTGTTTCGCTTTAAATGGAATTATCGGAACGATGTTTAAAAAGAAACTTGGAGCTTTGATGATTACTCAAATCAACTTTGAAAAAGATGACTGCATTTCAAAGTACTATTTCAGAGAAGTTATATGAAAAAAACAAATATACCAATTTTATTCTCAAATCAACTATTTTTTACATATTCACATACATACGAAGTTTATTTATCATGATCACAGTTTATGCAGATTTCTGCTAGGTGTTCTGTGCATCCGAGTTTCTGTAGAAGGACATGAACTCTTTCTATCTTTCGCAACTAAACAAAAAGTACACCGCTTTTCTTTTGACAACATGAGAATCTTGTAATCTTCAGTGACTTTTGTATTGAATTCATAGCACAATATCTCCATGGCATTTTGTATTTTGACATTTTACCGCCCCATTTAGATACAACACTTTATCTATTTTTCTAAAAACCGGTAAGCTGTTTTTCACGAATCTATAATGAGATTCATTTGGTCGGGCAGTACTGTTGCCTCTACAAATGAAAACAATGGAGCAATTATTTGTTGCAATATCGATTAAATTTGAAAAAAACACATAGGCCCAGTTTCGAAGGTAGGTTTTATAAGAGGAAGAGTAGTAGATTTTGCAATGTCATTGTAATTTGGTGTCTTTACTAATGTAAATTATTAAATAGAGAGCATAAAAGTTCTCTGCATCACACAACTAAATCAATTTTATAACGAACTTCCCTGGTTTCGTCTCAATATATTGTTTAAATTGAACAAACCAATTGATATGTGACAATAGATCTTGCAGCTTCTTATTAAAGACTTCTGTGATACTTCTGACAGTAGCCAACCGATCTTCTTTATCTTTACGCATTGAGTCGTCAAATCGAAACAATGATTTAATTTGAAGAAAACTCCTCATAGTCCTCGTTGCTCTATATATAGCAAATACATCTCGGACAGACTATAGTTCTTCAACATCTTTATATCGGCACGAAACGCTTTAAACTAATGCTTCAAGTTCATCACGAACTATAGTTTTCCATCTCTCTGTTCTTCTGGTATTGACATTCTTCCATTTCTGAATACGCCTTCGATTTTGCAAATTTTTGTTGTGTAATGTATCCTAAAAAATAGCATCTTAAAAACATAAACACCGCTTCGTTTTCAATAGTTGGGTTAACACCAACAGCAGGACCATCATGTAAATTGATTACATTGTGCATTGACTGATGATCTCGGCTTGTTGGACCAGTAACTAATCAAGTTGTACCAGAAGATGAAATTAAATCTTCTCATCATCCGTGTCATCAATATCACGGTTAAAAGATAGATTTATCAAGGCATCATATTGCAGAATTTCATCATTAAACGCGAAATTCTCCTCAATTGCAATGGTCTCATTATCATTGTTTTCAGAAGCACGGTCATAGATATCTACGCTCCGTCAGATTAATAACCAATAGTCGCATTTGCAGCATCTTTGCAGATTCTCTTTGGACAACTGTTCATTTCCGAAATAACAAAAATCAATACAAGTGTTATTTAAACGCAATTTTGATAATAATTTCTCAAGACTTTTTTTTCTCATACAGTAAAGTGATAAGTTCTAAATTTTTTAATGTAAAATAATGATTTCATGTCAGAGGTAATATGCTTTTACTACAAAATTATTTTACTACAAGCATTCCTGGCAATCACCAATCTGTTCTGTCAAAGAACTTGAAACGATGCAAATATTGGTTCTATTAAAACAATTGTCTCAAAAAATGTAAATTTAGACTATAATATTCATTATAAAGTTATTTCAAGTTAGTATCTAAGTTAGTCTATTACTTCTGCAATGAGTAACATAAATTTCTAATTGATTACATGGGATTAATATAGATAATTTAGATAAGACCTGATTAATTTCCACATAGGACGCTGTTGAAAAAACACAATATTTTAAAGACTGTGATTCCATTTATAATATTATGATTTATTCTACAAAACTTGAAAAAGGCAGTGCCGAAAATTCGTGAGTATCAAATAAATATTAATGATTTATAGTCTTCATGCTCTCTTTTTAATAAATTCTATTTTTATTATTATTTTTATTATCATTATTGACAAGGACTATCTTATAGTTTAAAATCTTTTCATTGAATACACTATTTGCAACAAAAGGCTTAAATTATCACTTTATTATTAT
This sequence comes from Schmidtea polychroa, assembly GCA_959609185.1. NCBI lineage: Eukaryota > Metazoa > Platyhelminthes > Tricladida > Dugesiidae > Schmidtea > Schmidtea polychroa. The sequence continues at coordinate 121,921 of CAUHTR010007457.1, read as the reverse complement.
TATTATTATTATTATTATTATTATTATTATTATTATTATTATTATTATTATTATTATTATTATTATTATTATTATTATTATTTTTATTGTAAGGCTAAGCAATCCTGTTTCTTTAAAACATAACATTCATCCCAGCTGTCTTCCTTCAGTTTTATGAAGGTTACTCAGCTGGGCTCACCACAAACGGTTATTAATTTATATCATCAAAAGCTTTTATAATGATGATCTAAATAAATTATTCTAATCGGTTTTATAGTATTTCGAATCAAATCGAACAACAAATCTCCTAAAAACTGCAAAATGATTTAAAAAATTACAAACTAACCATTTAAACAAAACTTGTAATATTAAAAAGTGTAGCAATGGAGATAATGAATATTTCCTGCTAACTAAAATCGATTGAAATGAGAGTTGATTAATTAAATATTTGGGATTATTTAACAAGATTTATAATCGATTATCATTATTATTCACCAATCAGTTTCGGAATAAGCCTATTTATTTAAAATAAAAGTTAAAAATTATATTTGTTTTTAGAGTAGAATTTTTAATTTTAATTTTGATATTTTTTGTTAAATAAAATATTAAAAAAAAATCTGACTAAATCAATTAATTAATAAAATTCTTAAATATAACTAAAAATTTTCGGCTCGACTTTTAATAATAAATATTATATATATATATATATATATATATATATATATATATATATATATATATATATATATTATATATATATATATATATATATATATATATATATATATATATATATATATTATTGTGAATCACAACTTGTGATCTAATAATGACAACAATCAATTTTGACAACTTGACAATTTGTCTTTTTTGACATGTTTGATATTTATTTTGTAGAGTTCTTTGTATTGATTTGACTTAATGATTTGAAACTATTTATTTTCAACTTTGATGTTGGTCATGAAATGAAAGAATAGTTTGCCATGAATTCAATATAAAATATATATTTGGGTTGCTTGTACATGTGTAAGTCACGTATACAGAGCTTTTCAAAATTATAAGTAAACAAACTCAAAGAATTCGTAGGAATACTGTTTAATCTAAATAAAGTTGTTTAATTATCCTGGATTCATGGAAGTTAAATTAATTTATAATGGATTTTTGGAAAATATGTGTGGCTACACAGAACTTAAGAACAGTTGATATGATTAAATTACAAATTTTAATTATAAATATAACATTCATAAAATTTTGTGTATATTTAAAAATAATTCGTAAAATGTGTAATTAGAAAACTAAATCGCAAAATTCTTTGTTTTAATTATTGAATTGCTTGAAATTCAATTTATGTTATACAATGATTGTATAATAACTGTATATATTATATACTATATAATAATACTCAGTGATTGGAATCAATTTTCTTTGGAACCGGTACGCTTTTCAATTTTTTTGATTTGTAAAATGAAAAATCCGTATGTACTTAAGAACCAGTACGGGGTACCTGTGCGTACCGGCTGAATCCCATCATTGATAATACATATTTGTAATAATATTATTGCATGTTTAAAGGTGCGAAATTGTATTATTTATGCATGTGTGTATCTTGCTCAAGATACTTACAATATAATTACTTCCTCCAGAGGGGTAATCAGTTTTTGGAATAATAATAAATCTTATGTCTCTAAAGTCTTCTAAGATGGTGAATACGCCAGGACTTACGACAAATAACCCGTTAAATGATTTTATTACAACTCCGAAAAGCTTTACTATTGGTGACAGTCTGGGAATTTTCTTAGAAATTAGAATATTTTAATTCAATTGCAGAAAAAGTCCAGGAGAGCATTCAGGTTAACCGGAGCGGCTAAATTATATGAAGGACTCAATGAAGAAATTGACAGTTATGAAGAAAGATGCAGAAAAGCCTTCGAAGAACCTTCAATTCAAGACTACTTAGGATAATTTATTTATTGGCAGAAAATATCTTAACACACGAATTATCGAAAGTGAAATTAACTGCATGTTTATTGCAAAATGCAATCTCCAAATGCAAAGATATACAAAGAGAAACCAAGATAAGAAATATTTCAAATGTAAAGGAGATAAAGGAGATCATTATGAAGATACAAGAGATTAATAAAGAAATGAAAAATGAACATTGCAGCTATGAAACCATTCAAAAGAAGTTATTCAAACGTGGTCCAAAATCAGAGTCAATATCTAGCTCAGCAATATCGACAATCACAACCACGACAACAACAAAGATTTCGAGAAAACAGCCTACCACACAGAAAACCATTTAGAAACAATAATATAGTTGTAGATCAAAGGAGTTTACCTCGTCGACCATCAATGCAGAGGTCATAAAACAGATCGGCTTTTTCAAATTTATTTGATCAGTCAAATCTATTTGATCAGTCAAATCGAAGATATGAACAACCACGGTCAAAACAATGTTGAGGATGCAAAGAAATAGAACATAAAAGGGATAACTGAACTCAACGGCATCAGTACTATTAGGATATTGCAATAAATTATCATATTAAAATATTATATTATCAAAAATAAAATCATAATTTTCATACTTACTTTTTTAAACATGGCAATTCAGTCGATTAAATACCCTACTGCAGTGCACTATTTACATTTACATAACGCCACGGCTCAATACACCCACTCACGTTAATATTTGTTCCGACAGGGAAGGGGGAAGGGGGAAAGGGTACTCTGGATTGTCACTTTTATGTAAAGGACTATTATCTACCTATTTATATTTGTTAGATGAAATATACAATGGAAACCTTTGAGAGGTATGTTTATATTTTATATGACAATGATAACAATATTTGTTATAATAATTTTAAAGATTTCGACAGAATTTAATGTTTTAAATCAAAATGAAATATAGTAAATATTTACCTTAGAAAATGAAGTTATATACAGTTTTTAATCAAAAATATATTTTTATATATAATTCACTACAGTAGTCTCCCGCTTAATTGCGCACCCAATTAGTTGCGCATCCCGGTTAATTGCGCATTTAGGCTCAAAATATTTGTGTTTCAATTTTTACTGAGTTTTTTGTTTAAAGTATAATTCTATCAAAAACTGTAACACTAATTTTTTCTGTGAATAGTTAAAAACTAGTTTTTATCATTAATATTTTGAGGAAACGATATATCAGGATAAATAGATAAATAACTTTATACATTTTTGCAATAATCAGAGGTTGCTTTGATTTTTTTCAGAAAAAATATTAATAGTCATTAACAGTAAATGATAAATCTTATTTTAAACAGAAAAATTATTAGTTTTAACGATTAATCATTCAATTCTCTGTAAAAAACATTCATAATAAAACTTTTATTAAAGATATGTTTATATAGTTAATAATTAAATTTGCTTATATTTTTCATATTTTTTTCTTATTTGCGCATTTCTAGTTAATTGCGCACTACAGTGCCTGTTTCAATTTGCGCAATTAAGCGAGAGGCTACTGTAATTTATAAAATAAAAATAATGTGGATCAACATTTAATGTTATTGAATTTAAAAATGGAATATTCAGATAGACTAACTCTTGATTCAGGCTGTGCTGCCAAAGATTTTATTATTTAATTTCATTCCTCTTTTCAGTAAATATTCAATAAATGCTCATAGAAATACAAAAAAAGATACGAATTATAAAATTATAAATTTTAATATTAACTGTAATAAATATTTCAGAAAACGAATTAAAATCACTTATTTGATAGCTGGAAGTATTAAAAATGAATTTCTAACAGATACTGAAGACAAATCGCTCGTGGAAAACTGAAAGTTTTCTGTGAGATGGTAATTTTTCTGCTCGATGCCAAGGATTTATGTTGGTGACAATGATAATGTATGATAGGAAATTCGGTATCGCATTAAAAATACTATTTACCCATTAGAAATATTATTTCCATTTTAAGTTTTGTAAACACTGTTTATTATTTTGAATAATTTGTTTGAACAATTGTTTAAATGGAGTAATTGTTTGTTTGAATTACTTCTTAATTAACCAAATTCATTTTCTTTTGTTACGAAATGTTGAAATTTTATTTCTTATTTAAGTTGAAAAGATTTTATCAATATTTTTTAATAATTTTATTAGGATTCTCATCCGTTTTCAAATCACTAAATAATTCCATAAATTTTATTTAATAAACGATATACTCAAAAACATCCTTGATTTCTTTGCATACTCACTGATGAATCTTCTATAATAATAGCAAATGCCTATAAAGCTTCGAAGTTTCTTTACGCAACTTGGCTTCCCAAAGTTTTGTATAGCCTGAATCTTAGAAGGATCGGTTTTTACTCCTTCTTTACTGATTATGTGTCCTAAGAATCTGATTTCTTTCTTTATTATTTGACAATTCTCTGGGTTAATCTTTAAACCTGGTTCATCGATCGATTTTACTACTTCACTGAGTATTGTATAATGTTTTTCTTTACTATTCGAATAAATCATGATGTCATCCAAATACACCATTGCTCCATTTATTTTGCCTATTACCTTTGTCATCATTTCCTGGAACGTACCTGGTGCTGCAGCGATTCCGAACGGCATTCTATTGAAACAGTATTGCCCTTTCTTTGTTGAGAATGCTGTTTTCTCTTGCGATTCTTCGTCTAACTACACTTGGTAATATGCATTACCAAGATCTATTGAGCTAAAATAAACGGACCCTCCTAAGAAATCTAACATCTCGTCTATGTTTGGCATTGGGAATGCCTGCTTCTCTGTTACTGCATTCAGCTGTCTGAAATCCAAGCATAGCCCAATATCCTTTTTTTTCTTTTTTCCATACGCAGATTAACGATGTGTTCCATGGGGATTTACACTTTCATATAATTCCGTTTTCGTATAAATTTTGTATTGCTTCTTCAATTTTTGTTTCCAAATTCAATGGTTGACGATATGGTTTTATGTTTATCGGTTCACCTTTTGTAATTATCTTATGTTTTACCAAATGCGTGCGACCCACATCCCATTTATCCGCCATAAACACGTTTCCACTGTTCGTTATTATTTCCTTTAATTTACTATCCTCATCAATCTTTAGATGTTTAAACGCTCGCGTCAATCTTTCTCCCTCCTTTATTTGTCTGCCGAATTTTGCTTCAATGTTATAAATATAGTTCTTGTCTTTTTCACTAGATTCGATATCTTTCTTTTTTACCAGCCTATATCCAAATACTTCTTGTAATTTTACTCCTCCAATCACCTCTGGTGTCACTTTCTCCGCCACAATGAATCTAACTTCCTTAGAAATATGTCTGATAGTTACTTTAACCTTTGTTCTTCCAATTGTCTCTATCGTACTTTCGTTTGCACATCGTAACTTATCGTCGCTTCTCATTAATTGTTGTCCTCGTAACTTGTTAAAACAGTTCACACTCATTACGTTTATTCGTGCTCTGGTGTCTAATAAACAGTCGAAAATTTTCCCATTCATCATTCCTGTTACACTAGGTCTTCCCTGTAGCCTGTTATATACAATTTCTACCTCCTGCCCCGTTTCAATTGTTCCAATTCTTTCAACTTCCTCTTCAAACTTTTCTCTCCTTAGGAACCTGTATACTTTCTCACTTACCCTTCCTACATTCTCCCACTTTCTACCATTTGAGGATATCCCATCCACTTTTCTGTTAGTATATGGCTCCAACCAACTCCTCTACTGGTGGAGCCCTGTTGTTTGAGTACGTCCTACTAAAATTATCTTCATTTGTCTCTACGCACAATTCCATTTCCTATTCTTCTTCGATTCCATTAATCCGGCTGTATCTGTTTCCTGCCGGTCTTTGTTTCTCTGTCGTTTTTTTGTAACTCGACTTTGTATAACATTCTTCTGATCTATGACCATTTCTGTTGCATCTTTTACACCGTATTTCTTGACATAACCTTCTTATATGGCCTTCTTTTCCACAACCAAAACATCTTGGCACTTTTTTATCTGGGCAATTCCTACTATTGTACGCTTCTGTGACATGTTCAGCACTCTATCTTACTTCTTACTGGACATTCTATTTTCGTGTGGCCTATTTTGTGGCATAGCCAGAACTGTGGTTCTTCTCGTCGCCTGCCTTCTTCTCTTTCATCTTTCTGCTTGTACTGTCCTCTTCTATGTGGATCCTGATAGATCACTCTTGCATAACTTTTCATAGCGTGTATCTGATCTTTCTCCACTTTATCCATCAGAATTAATGTTTCCTTTATCTCCTCTGTGCCTTTTATCTTCCGCAATATTACTTCTTTCTCAACTTCTTTATTCTTTATTCTCTTTGGTGAATTCTTTATTCTCAAACATCCTGTCGAAAAGATCCTCCACTTTTTTAAAATATGTTTCAATCTCTTCGCCTCTTCTTTTATAATTCAATAAACTTTCTATATCCTTTTTATTACGTCTCTTTCGTAATCAAATGCCATTCGTAAACTGGCTTGAAATCCTGCTTTTTTAACTGTCTTAGCATATTTCTCCAATAGATCATCGTCGATCATACATACAGTCAATCTTTCCTGTTTTTTTTATTGATGCCTTTAGTATCGAAATAGATTTCGGATCTTCTGATGAATTTTTCCAAGTCATCACCTTGACAGATTACCTTTTTCAATAATCTTTCGGTAATCGCGTCGGTGTTTACCGCTGCCACCATATTAGGATTCTCATCCGTTTTCAAATCACTAAATAATTCCATAAATTTTATTTAATAAATGATATACTCAAAAACTTGTCTGTTCTTATTTTTGTTATTTAAACAAATTTCAGATTTTCTTAAAATATTTCTTTGATAAAAATATTTTTTAAAATTGATAAATTTCTTTCTTCTTTTTAAATTATTTTTCAATAAAAATATATTTTAAATTTTTACAAAATTTCTAATTAATCTTTAAGAATCTTTCAACTTCCTCGTAAATTTAATATAATAAAAGAAATGACTATAACAATATTTTTAATAATAATTATAAAGATTACGACATCTATAATAATAATATTAATAATAATAATAATAATAATAATAATAATAATAATAATAATAATAATAATAATAATAATAATAATAATAATAATAATAATAATAATATAAGAACTTCTTTCAATTTTCACCTCTGAATTCTTTTCAATTGACATTGTATTTATTAAAAAAATTGACTATAAATCAGTAAATATATCTATGTTGTTTTGTTGATTCATAGTCAATTTTTTTGATAAACACAATAATAATAATAATAATAATAATAATAATAATAATAATATAAGTAATAATTGATTTAATCAAATATTTTTATTCGACTGATAAATTTTAATGGCTATAAAATCGTGAATAATTTAGCAAAATTGTAATTATAATAAGATAATTATTAGATAGATCGTGCTAGTGCAAAATTGATAATATATCCGAGTTCATACTTGAGAATAGATAAATCAGTAATTTTTGATACTCTTCATTAAAGGAATAATTTCATTTTGTATTATTCATGAATTAATATTTCTAAATATGAACAAGAAAACGTGTTTATTACACTTTTTTTACAAAATAGTTTGCATTAATAATAATTCTCAAATATTGGTAATCTTATTCTTTTCAATTAAAATAGATTAATTTTTATATGAATATTAACTATGTAATCTAGTAACATAGTTAGGATATTCATAATTTATGGAATTTTAGATAATACAGAATAATTTGAGTGTCTAGCTAATTGTTACATTTTCTCGACTTTTAACAATGTTTTGATTTTATCCAGTAAAAATAATTAAAACTATTAATTTATTTGTTAAACAATTAAATGATAATTTAAGCATTTTGCTCATATCTCTCTCTCTCTCTCTCTCTCTCTCTCTATATATATATATATATATATATATATATATATATATATATATATATATATATATATATATATATATATATATATATATATATATATATATATATAAAGAATGCGATGGTAAATTTCATCGGAAAATAATAACTGAAGAACATATATCGATTATAGCCGAACCAGGAGCTACATATTTCGGTCACATTACACCAACTGCAGGGTCAAGCAAGGTATCACGGCTGAGTTGATTGCATATTTTGCATAGGTTGTGATGGGACAGCCACTAATACGGGCATTCGAGGAGGCATCATTCGATTACTTGAAGTGACGTTACACAGACCGCTACAGTGGTTCGTATGTCAGTTGCATGCAAACGAATTACCGTTAAGACATTTGTTTCAGTATCTTGATGGACCTACCAATGGTCCAAAAGGATTTTCTGGTCCCATTGGAAAGTCATTGTTGAATTGTGAGAAGCTTCCCATCGTTGACTACATGCCGATAAACTGTGTTCTACCGTCAAGTGCAAATTCCGACGATTTAAGTACAGATCAGAAATACCTGTTCGATTTGTGTACTGCTGTAAGTGTTGGTATTTGTCCTGTCGACCATTCACTTCGCAATCCTGGTCTTATCAACCATTCGAGATGGTTAACCACGGCTAATCGCATACTACGTCTGTATGTTGCCACAAGAAGCCCGTCAGATGAACTAAAGACGCTTGCTACCTTCATCGTAACAGTTTATGCACCTGCATGGTTTGAAATAAAGAATACCCCTTCGTGTAAAGACGGCGCTCGACATGTCCACAGTACGATACTGAAATCACGCTACCTCACAGATGAGCTGAAGAAAGTTGTTGACCCGGTAATTCAACGCAACGCATTCTTTAGTCATCCAGAAAATCTGTTGCTTGCAATGCTTACCGATGAAAGATCAGATATACGCGAGTTAGCTCTGCGACGCATACTGAAATCCAGAAAGCAGAAACGTACGACTTCAGTTAGATCTTTCTGCGTGCCAGTAATCAACTTTGAAGCTAGCTACATAGACATGATCGATTGGCAGAAAACTCCGATCACAGAGCCTCCAATCGTAGTGGACATTGACGAAGATACTTTGTTAACCATGATCCTTGTCACACCCAGGCAGTAGAGAGACATATCAAGCTAGTGACAGAAGCATCCGAAATGGTGTGTGGTCCAGAAAAACGCGACGGATTCATTAGAGCACGCTTGGAATCGAGATCGAAAATGCCAAAACTGGACACCAAAGCCCAACATCATTTGTAGTTATAAAAACATGTTAGACAGTTTGCATGTGGTTTCCCTTCACAGATATGGTTCTTATTACTTGTAATGTTATGTACAGACTGTTAAAAAGTTAAACCATAACATAAATATGTTACTTATAAAAAAATGTTTTTTTTAAAGATTATTGCTTTTTTATCGAAATATGCCTATACTTTAGGTCAATTGTGGAACCTCAAGATATGCTTTAAATTGTCTAATTGTTTGCCACATTACTAATTGCATGTGTTACCAAGTTTTTATAGCTATCCAAACAAGATATTAAGAAAAAAAAATTTTCACTCCACCCTAATATATATATATATATATATATATATATATATATATATATATATATGACGGGCATTTCCTACAATGTATGTGGCATTATACCTATTACATGAAAATTGATATACGATTTCTGAACACAGACCAACTGGAGTTGGAGACTTATTATTGAACATGCTACCAACCTTGCAAAACGTTGAAAAAATTCTAAATACGATTCTTAGTTTGAAGAAGACTGTTAAATGTTCGAAATATATAGCAATGTTATATCTTATATACTTGGTTGGAAATTTTCTATTTTTATTATTATTATTAGTAGTAGTAGTTGTTGTAGTAGTAGTAGCAGTAGTTGTAGTAGTAGTAGTAGTAGTAGTAGTAGTAGTAGTAGTAGTAGTAGTAGTAGTAGTAGTAGTAGTAGTAGTAGAAATATGAATTGAAATATGAATTGAAATATGAATTGAAATATGAATTATGAAATATGAAATTTGAACTGATAAAACAAAAATCTGACAAACCTAATTTATTTAAATTTTGTTGTATTCCACCAATGACAACAAGATCGAAACAAATACTAATAGTGGCTTGGAAAATTATTTAGCAAATATCAATCATAAATGTTGAAAATTAACGTTATTTATTTTTCCTTAGAACTTTACAAAATTTACAAATTTTTCTTTCAAAATATTTTCTGGTGATTAATGGATGTTTTAAATTTCTCTTAAAATTAGAAAAATTAATCAATTAGTTTTCTATATTTTAACAAAATTTAAATCAACAAAAATATAACTATAACATTTGTAATATTCCACTAATATTTGAATTTGTTGTCTTCTGACGTCCCAATCACAAAATCTTATTTTATTATTCTTTATCAATTTTTTAATTTTTTTAATTTCTGGATGTCTATAGTTAGCTATTCATATAATTACTATAATAAGTTGAGTTTGTAATAATAATAATTGGATATTTAAAACAATAAACTAGAATTAATAAATAATACACTTCAATTGTAACATTACANTTATTATCATTATTATTATTATTATTATTAAAATTAACAACACAAGCTTTGTTTGTAATATCTAGTAACAATGATTACTAATGACTACAAATGATGAATTTTTGGCAGCAACGCGCTTTCTGTAAACATCCTGATGGCTTTTTTAAAACTCACAGACCTCACATCACAGAATATTAAATAGCATGAACATATTATACCCACCATAATACCTGAGGGCTTAACAAAAGTTTTGCAGCCTTTAGATAAACGGTGAACCGTAGTATCAAGACAAATCCCAAACTTCAGTGAAAATACTGAATGACTGACATCAAACACAGCCTCAATGGCGGTAGACGTATACGATGCGTAACTTATGCACAAGTGGCTAGGTGGATCAGTAAGACATGGGATACTATCAGTATTAGGACAATAACACCTGGATTCAGAAAAGTACAAATTACCACCGATGCACAACGAGAAGAGGAGGATGAAGAAAACGAAGAAGTGGAAGAAGCAAACCAAAATATTGCAGGAGGCGTAGCTCAATTATTTAAGAGGGACACAGAAGATGAAGATTTTAATGGGTTTGTTGATGATGTCACTGAAAACAAAGACAAAATAATTTGAACTAATTCTGATGCAGACATTTTATTTCATTGGAATATAAGAGCCATATGGTTCGATAGCAGTTTGATTTATTAAACCATGACTATTATAATGTAGGCGATAAGAAGGGACTTATAGACTGGGGCGAGATATATGGATTTTCCAGAGTTTTTTTCCGTTTTTATGTTATGTACGTCTTATATAACGGTACATGAAATTCAAATCTTGTTAAAAAAGTCTAAATATTTTTAGGTCTCTGGGATTTTTTGTACTAGATTCAGGCTTTCGTTGAAAAGTCTATGTATTTCTTAGGTCTCAGGGATTTTTTTACAGGAATTTATGGTAAGACATTTTGAAGAATCGAGGTCTTTTGAGAAATTAATGTAATAATTTTAAAAAAGGTAATAATTCAAAATAAGTAATAAATTTTAAATTTATGGTAAGATATTTTGAATATTCGATGTTGCCTTAGAAATTAGGGGAATAATTAAAAAATAAATATATGAAGAAGTTGAAAGATAAAAGTCATAAAAAATAAAACAATAACGCAATAAAAGTCAGGACAGATATGAGGGACCATATAAAGTGATCGAGAAAGTGCATGCCAGACGATCTATCTTAAGAAACGAGAATGGTACAAAGATTGAAAGAAACATGGAAAAACTTAAAAAATTCCTTAAGGAGGTGGATATGAGGAAGTTGAAAGATTCTTAAAGTTTTAATTAGTAATTTTGTTAAATTTAAAGAAATATTTTTATTGAAAAATATTTTAAAAAGAAGATTGAAATTTGTTTAAATAACAAACAAAAGGAAAGACAAGTTTTGAGTGTATTAAATAAAATTTATGGAATTATCTAGTGATTTGCAAACAGATATTAATGTTTTAACGGATGAAAATCCTAATAAAGTAAATTAAAGTAATAACTTAAAATTTATATTAACATATTTTAACAAACGATTACTTCTGAGAAATTTAAGTAAATAAGTGAATTAAAGTAATAATTTTTAAATTAACTAAAGTAATAATTAATGAAAGCAATATTTTTAAATTAATTTAATTAAGTATATTAGAGTAATTATTTAAAATTAATGTAAGATATTTCTTTAAGAATCCACGTCACCTGAAAACTTTATAAAAATAATGAAATCTTTAATGCAAATTTTAATAAAATAGTTTTCAAAGATAATTTTTTATGTAAATTTGAATGAAATAAATTTTTGTAAATGATAATAACAGTAAGTACCAACAACCAATTGCCAACAACTAGGAACTAACAGATAAGTAACAACAATTAGGTACTAACAAATAAGTACCAACAACCAGTTTGTTTCGGCAGATTTTTGTGTGCACATTGGGTTGTGCTGGCATTATGTTGTGGTGCCTGTTATGATAGTTTTTTTGTGTGCGTAGTTTGTGTGTATGCTGATGGTATTCATTAGTTACTGATTGAATAACTCTTTTTGAATTATTTTTTGTTGACAATTTTTGATTCCATACAATTAAATCGAATTTTGAATCAAACTCCGTTTCTCTGTGATTTTCAAATTTTGTGGTTTGATTTATTGAAATATAATTTTTTGATTTTGGATTATTTTTGAAATTTTTAAATTATTTTCGATATAATTTTTGGATTTTGGATTTTTTTTGAAATTTTTAAATTATTTTCGATTTTAAAAAAGCTGAACCAATTTTGATGCCAATGAATATAGCAGACACATTAGTGAATACAGAGCAGATTTAATCTATGAAGTGTGATAAAATGTTCTTTTAGTGATTCAAGCATTGAAAATAATAGCAAGAGAATAATAACAGATGAAGAGGTGAAATAACATATAATTAAACTATGAACTTTTCGACAAATTCTATAAGGTTAACCTTTGTTTAAGTAAGATTAAAAAGTCTATGATTTCGTATTTACAATTAATTTCTTATTTGAGATTTTAAAATTAAAAACCTTTAAATAGTATCTTAATCCTTATCAAATTTATATTTAAAAATTTAGTGTAGTATTTAATTAATTGTATTTGTATTTGATTTTAATTGTATTTTTAAAATGTATGTAATTTGAATATTACTACAGTATATATGGACAGTCAAAATTTCATTAATAGAAAAAGAACTTTTCAATATTTCTCAGTCAAAGTACAAATACCATTCATGTTTGTGGATTAAATACTCCTTTGTCAGAATAAATTTCAATCAATAAAGATATATTAAAATATAGGAGGAAAGGTAAAATATGGTCACTTTTGACTAAATGTTTGTTAACTCATATATTAGCAATAATTTTAAATATATATCCTCCTCACTAATAAGTTCCTAATCACTCATATTCCCAAACACAAATATTTCTTCTAAAAACCAATAAATATACAAAATAGTTTTATTTAATTGATAGTTTTTTTAAATAATTTTAAAAAAATGCAATTAATACTTATTCACTTTTTCCTCATCAATAAGATTTCAATAACACTTCTGTATATTTTTCCTCTTCATTTAGTAATTCTGCTTCTATTTCTCCACTTCAATGAAGATTCTTACCACATGAGATTATTATTACCATTGTTTGTTTTACCAGTTTTCTTCATTTTCATCTATTTCTATTTACATTAATACTTCGATTTTAGGCTACAATGAAGATTCTTACCACTTCAGAATATTTTTTAATAGTGATTCTAACATAAATTTAATTAACTTCTTGATAATTTGCGGTATTTTTATAGATTTGAATTGTCTTTGAATTTTATTTTGATTTAAAATTGTTCTTAATGACAGATTGATAATTAGAGTTTTTACAATAATCAAGAGATATGATAAATTATTTAATTTTAATAGCAATGACTTTGTAATTATATTGAATTTTGATTGACTAAACGAGCTTTTCAATAACTTTATAATTTCTAAGAATATTTCCATGAACATTTCAATTTCTCTTTAGCCAGTTTAACATTGCTGAGTTTTACATGTTACACATTGATGAACTTTTAAATATTGAAAATATTAAGCTAGGAAACCAGTGAGGATGGTAAGATATATTTGAAATTTACCTAAATATTAATGTAAAATATATTGAAATTTATGATTTAGTTTGAAAGATATATAAAGCTATAATTGCTATTGCTTAATGGACGTTAATAACAACTACTGAAAATTGATCTTTATTGTGACTGGTTTACCTTTAGAAAAAAAGATAATTATTTTTAATTTGTAACTGATTTTATTGAACTTAAATAAGTTTCAATAGATTTTATGATTATTTAGGTTTAATGAACTATTTAATTTACTTGATTTTACATATTTCATAGTGAAATATTTGTTATATTTAGATAATTAAGATAAATTTATTAAAAAGAGAGCTTGAAGACTATAAATCAGAAATATATCGATGTTTTTTGATACTCACGAATTTTCGCACTGCCTTTTTCAAGTGGTAGAATAGAGAGATATAGTCATTAAATGGATTTTATTAAATCCTATTG